>UESW01003252.1:0-48825 GCA_900491605.1 Calamus simplicifolius | reverse complement strand
CAGCGAAAGGGGGATTTTATCACCCAGTGGCTGATCCTCGAGCGCCACGCATCTCCAAGGGCCGCTCCTTTGATGAGGCATCGGGTGTGCAATGCCATCACCTCATCCGTTCTGGCCGTTGAGATCGAGGGAGATTTTCCTCGGGTATGGAGCTGCAAAAAGGCGGGCACCATCATTGCGGTGAGGTCACCGTTGTTCCATCATTGGTAGTGCCCCTCCATCTCGCGCATCGGGCGGTTGCCGAACCGATTCCCAGTAGCGAATGGGCACGTGGCCGAATAGTGGACTGGTGGGATGATTTGAAACGAGGCTATAAAAGGGCTGCTTCTGCTCCGAGCCATTTCTACTGCCTTTGCTTTCCTCCTGTCAATCCTACCCGAGTCCATTCATCTCCCTCACTGTTACGTCCTCCCGAGCTCTTCATCCCCGATTCCCGATTCTCGAATCCTTCAGGTTAGTTCCATTTCCATGGCTTCTTCATCTCTTTCATGTTCAATCTTCGATTCCGGGGGTTATTCCCCCAACCTTCCACAGCCCTCTTCTTCTTCCGCGCCCAGCTGGTCCACCTCCGGAGGGTGCCCCAGTGGAGCAGCGGCGAGCCGCCGGGCAATTTCCCATCGGGAATCGCCCGGCCACCGGACGGGCTCCCATCCGGCACCGTCCGATCGTCGCCGGCCCATCTTCCCTTGTGAGGCAGTCTCCCGAGGGGACTACCTCTGTCATGACCACCTAAGAGATAATCAATCTTAGGGCTTATTATCAAATCCCTACTGACCTCCGCTTATACCGGCCTCTTCCTGATGATAGGGTAACCTCCTCTTATCCCGGTAGGGTTGCTCTTTATGAGACCTACTTCAAGGCCGGCCTTCGCCTTCCTATTCACCCTTTCATACTTAACCTTTTAGACAGATATTCCTTATCTTTGGCTTAATTGGTTCCGAATTCCATTCGGACTATCATTGGTTTCTTAGTATTATGCCACATCCACGGGATAGAGGCTAGGATTTCTCTCTTCCGTAGTTTCTATACTCTTAGAAAACAATCGGGATGGTGGTCCTTTGCCCCTAGACCAGCCAGAACCCTTAAGTTGTATCTTCCCACTTTCATCAAAGGGTGGAAAGATATATTTTTCTTTGCCCAAGTTGAGGGGGTAAGGACTGAGTGGGGAATTCCCGACACCGAGCCAAACAAGGACCCAACAATTCTCCCAAGAGATCAAGAGGCGTTCGAGCAGTTAATCACCGCCGACGTCCCTCGATGCAACAAGCTGCTAGCCGAGGAAATCTTCGGCTGGCAGGCCTTATTCCTGGCGATGGTGAGTAGCCACAACTTTTCACCCCTTCATCTGTTCTCCTCTTCCTTTTTTTTAATCCTTTGGCTTGTACAGGTATGGCACTATCGCTTCAAGTAGTGAGAAAGGCCGCCGCCAAGGAGAGAAGGGCCCGAGCGGATGGAGCCCTTGCCGAGAAGAGGGCAAAAATCAAAGTCGTTAAGAGAGCCGAGGTCGGAGGAGCCTCAGGAAGAAATGAAGAAGCTGAGGAAAGGAGACGACCTCGATCGCCTTCACCAGCGCCCCCCCATCTCCCATCGACTTGACCAACACTCCTCGGAGCAGAGGACCGAAGCGCCGCCGCCACCCTGCTGCTCCTGAGGTGGAGCCAACCGGCTCGGCCACAGGGCCAATTCCAGAGGCCGCCCTATCCACCGAAGAGGCGGTGGCCAAGGAGCCTCCACAGGCTGAAGTGCCAGTGGAAGAGGCACCGCCGGCATCTGATCCAGCGCCAGTGGCACCAGCATCCGCCGGTGCTGCAGAGGAAGGCAAAACCGACATGCCTTCCTTCCAATCAATCCTATTGCATCATAGCCGTTGGGCCGAGCGAACAATGGCTCAGGTCTATGTACCTGAGCTTCAGAGTGTCCTTCAGAACCAAGGGACCTCTGTCTTCTTCCGAGAAGCATCCGTGGCTCACCTCTGGGTAAGTGTTCTTCCCCTGTCAATCTCAAGAACTTCATTTTCCTTTACTTAACCCGAATAATTTTTGGTACAGGCGATAAATTCTTTGGCTGCCGTCAGGGGCATTCTATCTCAGGCCGAGGCCACCCTCGACTAGTCACAGGAAGATGCCAACCAAGCCCGGGCTAGGGTAGAAAGGCCGAGGCTGCTCTGGAGGCGGCCCAAGCAGAAGTGGCTTGGGCACAAAGGGCCGAGGCCCCCCGATTCAGGAACTTAACCCGGGCTGAAAGGGCAGAGGAGGCGCTTGAGGTGGCTCAGCATCAGGCAGCTAATGAGCTTGATAATGCTCAGGTGGCGGAGGAAAAACAAAAAGTAGCAGAGGAGAAGCATAAGATGGCGGTGGCAGAGGTATTCCTGTTGAAGAATCAACTACACTCCGCCACCATTGAAATAAAAGCGGCCGAGGAGCGGGCTGAGAATGCCGAGGAAATCGCCCGCCGATCTGATGCCGAGATAGTCGAGCTGAAGGCGGCGGTGACCATGGCTGAGAAGAAGGCAGCCATGGCCGTAGAGAATTTTAGGAAGTCTGACGCTTACGACGAGGAGCTGGCCAAGACCACTGCCTTCGCATATAATGGCGGCTTCCAGGATTGCAAGGATAAAGTATGAAGAATCTACGGTCTTGAGGGAATCGAGGAGCTGGAGCCAGACGAGGCTCCTGAGGATGATGGCCCAGCTCCGGCTGAGCCTTGAATTTTTTTTTTTTTTGTAATGAGGCCCGGCAAGAGCCGAAATTTTGTAAGATATTTAACAATCAATGAAAAGCAACTTTTCAAATCTTCGAGATTCTGCTTGTTTATTTTAGAGCCAAGGCCGGGCCGAGATCGTAGATCCCCTTTAGGAACCGACGCTGTAGTTAGGACATGGTAGATACTTGACATCGATGCCGAGGCCGGAGTCAAGATGCAGAAATCGAAACTGGAGCCTTAAGGCTGAAGTTGAGACCGGAGCGCATTAAACGCCGATCCAACGTAGGCTTATGTACTAACACGAAACTGGGTTGGAGCACCGACCTCTAATCGAGCCTGAGTACCGATGCAGGGTTGGGCGTAAGTACTGATGCCAAGTCGGACGTGAATGCCGATGCAAGTTGGGTAGAGTGCGATGCGGGGTCGGATTTAAGCGCCGATGGAGTCAGAGTGCCGACACGGAGTCAGACTTATGTGCCGACGTGGAGTCGGGCTTGAGTGCCGATGCGGGGTCTGAGTGCCGATGCGGGATCGGGCTTTGAGTGCCGATGTGGAGTCGGGCTTGAGTGCCGATGCGTAGTCGGGCTTTGAGTGCCGATGTGGAGTCGGGCTTTGAGTGCCGACGCAGAGTCGGGCTTGAGCTGAAGAAGTAAGATTGCTTGAAGGGACTTTCGTTAGTGAAAAGCAAATATCATTTTTGTAAACACGCTCAAGCTTATGATATTAATATCTTTACTGGTAATACCGACGGAGGTTCTGCATTCCACGTACAGGAAGAGGTTTTCCATCCAGTTCTTCGATCCGGTATGCTCCGCAATGAAGTGCATCGTGACTCGGTAAGGTCCTTCCCAGTTGGAAGAAAACTTTTCCCCCTCTATTGGTTTGGAGACTTCGGCTCGTCTGAGACCAAGTCTCTAGGGAGGAATGTTCTGGGGCGAACTCGGGCATTGTAATACCTTGCGATCCTTTATCGGTAGGAAGCCATTTTGAGTCGTGCGCGATTGCGGAGTTCATCGACAATGTCAAGGCTGGCTCTTAGCTGGTTTTATTGTCCTTCTTATCGTACGATTGTGTCCGGGGACTAGGGATGCCAATCTCCACTGGAATGACTGCTTCCGACCCAAACACAAGGCTGAAAGGAGTTTCTTACGTGGGGGTTCGGAGCATCATATGATAAGACCACAGCACAGGAGCTCCTCTGCCCATCTTCCTTTAAAATCATCCAGAGGTGTCCTAAGCCCTTGAAGGATTGTCCGATTTGTCACTTCGGCCGCTGTTTGTTTGCGGATGACCGAAAAAGTAAACCTCTGATATATTTCTAGTTCGGCACAAAAATCTCTGAATGGAACATTGTCGAACTGGCATCCATTGTCGGTAACAAGTGTGTGGGGTAGTCCAAACTGACAAATAACAGACTTCCAAAAGAAGTTCCTCACCTTGGCTTCGGTAATTTTGGCCAATGCTTCAGCCTCTATCCACTTGGTGAAGTGGTCGATGGCGACGAGCAAAAACTTTCGCTGACCAGAGGTTGGAGGGAATGGTCCCAAGATGTCCATTCCCCATTAGGCGAAAGGCCATAAGCCGACAGGGGGCTCAGCTGAGAGGTTGGCAGCCATTGAATATTAGCATGCCGCTGACAACTATCGCACATCCGACTAGCTCAGCTGCGTCTTTCCGCATGGTGGGCCAGGAATAGCCTTGGCGTAGGACCTTGTGTGACAGTGCTCTGCCCCCCAAGTATTTTCCGTAAATACTTTCATGGATCTCACGGAGGATGTAGTCGGCGTCTGCGGACCAACACATCTGAGGAGGGGATGAGAGAAAGATCTTCGGTACAGTTGTCCGTCGAACATCAGGAACTTGTGTACTCTCCACTTGAATAGCTTGGCTTCAGCGGGGTCGGCTGGGAGGATGCTGGCGGTGAAGTATTGGATGTAAACATCCATCCAGGAAGGCTCTTAGCAGACTAGCATGGATTCTTCCACTGATCGATGCTTGGGGCTTCCAAATGCTCCATGTAGGTTCTTCCCAAGGTCCCGTCAGCCAAGGTAGCTAGCCGGGACAAAGCATCAGCTCTAGCGTTCTCCTTCCAGGGAATGTAACTGACATTGAAGTGGGCTAAGGGAGAGGCTTGTGACTGTACCATACTCAAGTAACGGGATATAGTAGGATCTCAAGCCTCGTACTCTCCCTTGATTTGATCGAAGATGAGTTGGGAGTCGGTAAAAACTCTAAGGCATTTCACCCCGAGTTCCCGTGCTAGTCTCATTCCTGACAGTAAGGCTTCATACTTAGCCTAGTTGTTCATGGTTGGGAAAAGAAAATGGAGGGTGTACTCGGTCACAATTCCGTTCGGACTTGCTAAGATGAGGCATGCCCCGCTTCCTTGAGAATTTGACACTTCGTCCACGTGAAGGATCCAGTCCTCCCCCCTTCCCTCGATTGCAGCATCCGAAGGGTTTGCATGGGGTTCCTTCGGCTTCTCTTCCGTCCAAGTGCACTCGACTAGGAAATCTGTTAAGACCTAAGACTTCATAGCCGACATAGGTCGAAACGATAGGTCGAATTCCTCCAGTTTGAGTGTCCACTTTGCCAGCCGGCCAGAGGTATTAGGACGAGAAAGGATTGCCTTGAGTGGTTGATCCATGACTACCATGATTGGGTGAGCTTGGAAATAGGGCCTGAAACGCTGGGCTGAGACGATCAAGGCAAAGATAATCTTCTCGACTCTGGAATATCTGGTCTCTACATCATGAAGCACTTTACTAGAGTAATACACTGGCTTTTGTGCTCCATCGGTGTCCATGCGAACAAGCACGGAGCTGACAACCTCGGGTGAGGCCGCAAGATATAGGAAGAGCTCCTCCCCACCCCTTGGCTTGGATAGCAATGGCGGAGTGGATAAGAACTCCTTTAACTCCTCGAAGGCCTTCTGGCACTCCTGCGTCCACTCAAAGCTATTGACTCTGCATAGTGCCTTAAAGAAAGGCAGACACCTTTCCGTGGACTTAGACAAGAAACGGCTCAAGGCTACCATCCTTCCAGTCAGGCGCTGCACCTCCTTCTTGTTGACCTGGGACCTCATATCTAGGATGGCTCGGATCTTATCAGGGTTAACCTCGATCCCACGTTGTGTCACCATGAAGCCCAGGAATTTGTTCGCTGTGACTCTGAAGGCGCACTTGTGGGGGTTTAGCCTCATTTGGTGTCGGTGAAGATTGTCAAAAGTTTCCACAAGGTCAGTGATATGGTTAGCGGTACGGACACTCTTGGTTAACATGTCATCCACATACACTTCCATGTTGCGCCCAATCTGACCTTCAAAGATTTTATTCATCAGCCTCTGATAGGTAGCTCCCGTTTTTTCAATCCAAATGGCATTACCTTGTAGCAGTATGTCCCCTTCTTGGTCACAAACGAGGTAGCTTCCTCGTCCACCGAGTTCATTTTAATTTGGTTGTACCCCGAGAAGGCATCCATGAAGCTAAGGGTCTCGTGATTGGACGTGGCGTCCACCAGCTGGTCAATCTGTGGTAGTAGGAAGCTATCCTTAGGGCATGCTTTGTTGATGTTAGTGAAATCCACGCATATCCTCCAACTCCCGTTAGCCTTGCGGACCATCACGACGTTGGCCAACCAGTCAGGGTAATGGACTTCTTGAATGTGGCCTGCAGCCACCAGCTTGCGGATTTCCTCGTCAATGGCTTTCTGCCGGACTGGGGCGAAGCTTCTCTTCTTCTGTCGGATGGGATGACATCCCAGTTTGATATTGAGTTGATGGGTAATTACCTCCTCGGGGATGCCCGGCATGTCATATGATGACCATGCAAAGATGTCAGAGTTGGCTCGTAGAAAAGCAAGGAGCTGATCGCGTGCCTTCTCTGGGAGTAGGGCTCCAACTTGGATGGTCCTCATCGGATCCTCCCCCAATGGAAAAGTCAGCAAATGCTCGGCCGGCTCCCCTCTCCTCTCCAAGTCTCGGGGATCGATCAGCTCGGGTGCTGTAGCCGATGCTGCTCCCTGTGGGCTGGGGGACAAGTGGTAGTAGAGCGGTAGTGGGCTCTGCTCCCCCCTCATCTCCCCAACTACCTCACCGGTAGGGAACTTTACTAGTAGTCTTTTGGTGGAGATAACGGCATCCAAAGGTTCAAACCTGGTCTCCCAAGGATGGCGTTGTAAGCCAGCAGGATCTGGACTACAAGAAAGTTCATGAGGACCGTGCTCTGGCGCGGTGAAGTCCCAGCTGTAACAGAGAGAGTGATCTCTCCCTCGACCCTTATAGAATCTCTAGTAAAACCCATCAGGGGTATGGTGACGGGTCGAAGGGAGTTGTAAGATAAATTCATCCGAACAAAAGCTTCGTAGCTCAAAACATCAACTGAACTTCCACTATCCACTAAAATTCTCTTTACATGATACTTTGCTATCGTCATAAATATGACAACGCTATCATTATGTTTGTTAACTACCCCTTTTAGATCCCTTTTAAAGAAAGGAATTACAGAATCTACCCCCTCATCACGCTGTCTTTTAGAATTGTTACCTACCCCCTAGGACATCATGGCTACCATCTTCTCCATCGGGGCATTGTCCAAGCCAATCTGAGGTGCAGGAGGTGTCGACGGGCCCGGAGCAGCAGGGTTTCCTCTTCGAACAAACTTGCCTAGTAGCTCTGCTAGAAAAGTTCTTTGATGGCCTTCTTCAAGAGGCGGCAGTCTTCTGTATCATGGCCATAGTCTCTGTGGTACTGGCAGTATAGCTCTTTACTGTGGGGAACTCCGAGCCTCATGGGGGGTGGACGTTGGAGATAGGGTTCATCCTCAATCTCTAACAGAATGTGGGATATTGGGGCGAGGAGAGGAGTGAAGTGTTCTTTGGGAACCAACGCCTAGGGTCGGTTATCTAGACAACGAGGCGGCTCAGGCTTTCTAGACCGCAGCCCAATAGATTTTGAAGGTGCGGCTTCTTGCTGGACCCTTTGTCAGCCTTCCTCCTGGAGGAGTCGGCTTCGTCGGTGCAGATATACTTTTGTGCCCAGCTCAGCAATTCGGTGTAAGAGCTAGGAGGCTTTTTGTATAAGGAATAAGCGAACCTGGAAGGACGGAGTCCCCGCTTCAAAGCCAGAGTGGCCACGGAGTCTTCAAGATTGTAGACCTCAGTGCAGCCCCCTTGAACAAGCCACGAAGTCCTTTAGGGTTTCGCCACTCCTCTATTGGACAGCGAATAATCTATCAACCACCCGGGGAATCTTTCGGCACGCATCAAAGTAGGCCAGGAAAGATCGTTCGAGCTGTCTGAAGGAGTTGATACTCCGTGGTGGCAAACGGGAATACCACGCATGTGCCGCTTTCCGAAGGGTAGCCGGAAAGGTGACGCAAAGAAGAGAGTCTGTTGTTCCCTGGACTTGCATGAGGACTTTGTAGCTTTCCAGGTGGTCCAGGGGGTCTGCAGTACCGTCATATGGGTCTAGCTGAGGTAGGTGGAACCGGGGTGGGACCGGTTCCTCCAAATACGACGAGACAGCAGGGGCGGTGGTCATAATCCGCCCCCTGAGGGTTGGCAATCCTACGGCTGAGCTCCTCCAGCCGCTGATGATACTAGTCCAATCATCGGTCGGTCCGACGAGCGATCTTTCTGTTGGAATCTTTCTTTGAAGATTCAGAAGACGAGTAGGGAGAAGGTTGCCGGCACATAGAATGCACCGGCTTAGGTTCCTTCCCACTACGCTACTTTGGAAAGTGATCAGAGTGATGGAAAGGAGACCGTCGCGCTTGGAGGTCTCCCAGTAACGATACTTCGGGGATGCACGGTAGAGGACCTCCAGAGGAGTCCTACCATGATGAGACTGGCTGGCCCCTTGGCCCTCAGCATGGGACGGAGAACGAGGTGGCAAGGGCATGGTAGCAGAGCACTGTTCCTGTAGCCCCCGAACCACCGCCATCAGGTCTTGAACTTGCTGGGTCAGAGCATCGAGCCGGTCAGCCTGGATAGGCTGTGGTTGTATGGGGGGCGGAACAAGGAGGTTGACCTCCGGCTGCTCAACCAGCGGGAGGCGTCCCCTAGCCTAACTGGTGGAGGCCTCGAGCACGTGTAACTGCCATCTTTTTTCTTGCAGAGGTTGCAGGGTCGCAGATGCGATGTTTGTGCTACTGCCTTGTGCCCCTCTTCCTAGCGTGCCAATCTGTTGCTGCCAAATTACCTCTCGAGCACCGGGCGAGAAAAGGGCTTCACAGACCTCCGGAAGGTGACGGTTGCCTCTTTTTGGTCGAAAACCTGCAAGAAAAGTCTCGGACCGGTGGTTCCGGTGGGGATCCTTCGACGCTTAAGTTAGTGATTTGAAGAACAGGAATTGAGATGAGAGAAGAGATTTAGTCCCCACTTCATTGTGAGTTGGGGTCTTTATATACCTATTCGGGGGGTCCCTCTTACCCTTTGTCAATAACAGTTGAATCCAATCTTCCGTTAAGATCGGCTTTGCAGGTGGGCGCACAGCTGCTAACCGCGTACCACATATCGGCAACTGCATAGTATCTGTAACTGCCCGTGATCGTAACAAAAAGCGAGTGAGTGGGCTACGCGCAGTTTTTTGGTATTTCAAATCACTATGTTTAATGTTCGGAGTCGATTTCACGACTGAAACTATGGGCCGATAGCATGCGAGGCGAGACCCGAGGCCGAGCCGGGGCTCGAGGCTGAAGCCAAGGCCGAGGCCGAGGCGAGGCTCGGGGCCGATGTTGAAGCTAAAACGAAGTTTGTGACTGAAGTCGAGGCAAAGTTCGAGGCCGAAGCGAGGCCGAAGCGAGGACCAAGGCCGAAGCCGAGGCCGAAGCGAGGACCAAGGCCGAGGCCAGAGCCGATGCTGGGACTAGCTGAAATCATTACTTTGTTCTGAAAATCGTACGAGTTGTTACCGTACCGTCCGAGGGCATGATTAGCCACATCAGCACCAAAATTTAAATGGCGAGGAAACATGAAATCAAGAGAGGACTTACAACTTAGATCCCTTCTTAACCTTGGACTATTGTCGGATTTTGGTATTAGAAGAGTCCGATCGACTCTAGGTTAGGTTCCGGATCGACCATCAGTTTAAGTTATGGCCGTAGGGACTATGAACAACACCCAAGACCTCTCTGTTTCTACCCAAAGAGCAGAGTTCAATGCCGTTTGACGGCAAGAAATCATCGAATCAAGGGGTGGTAAGATCTAAAAATTCATTCAATCCCTCAATCCGTGGCAGGTCTTGACCCAGCATGGGTCCGATCAGCTCTCAGCTCTAGATTGACCACCAGATTTGGCTGAAAGGCCACAAACACAGCGCAAGACAGGATGAACGACCACTGCCCTCCTCTTTCCAGCAATGGCCGCCGGCTAAACCTAGGGACCTGGAACCTCAACTTTTGTTTTCAAGCCAAGAGATTTGGGTCAACTCCCAAGTAAGAAGGTCGCTCCGTCTCACAGCTTCTTCCCAAGGCTTCAAAACAGTCTAGGAGGAGGGCTCAAATTCAAGGTAATTGAAACCATCTTGATCCGCTCCCAATTCAAATGATCCCGTTCTCTAGTTGAGCCGGCTGGTCAAATGGATTTGGTGTGGCTTAGTCAGATATATGACCAAGGAAAGGCCTTTATGCATTGCATGCCATGCAAATTGTGTGCATCATGCATGATAGTTAACAGTGCAAATGTGCGATTATGTATGATCAAAAATAATTATATTCTTTCGCGCATTGTACAAGTGATCGTATGCATGCATAATAAATCAGCATGCGCATTATGCATGCTCCTACACCATGCACACGGCATGAAAAATTTTTCTATGACTAAGAGCTATAAATCTCTTGCTTTAAAACTATGGAGAATGATTTGAATAAGTTTTGAATCATTAATCTTTTATGTAAAGTTATATATAATATATAGCGTAAGGACTGGCATGCAGCAAGCCTAATTTAGTTCTCCCTTAGTTATCAGAGAGAATCTAGGCTGAAAAGGAAGATGTTGTCTTGAATGTATTCTGGTAGTTATAACTTCGGTGTTACCGAAAGAGAAGTTAATTTGTTTATTTATTTATTTATTTATTTATTTATTGTACGGATGCAAGAAATCTCTATCGTATCCTGCTTTCATGCTTTGTTGCCGGCCTTCAACCGTTCCCATTCTTTTAAAAAAAATAAGGAACAAATATATTTTTCTAGAGCAAGGCCTTGGAAGATCCGGTGTAGGTGAAGAGAGAGAAATTTGGTTTGACGTTGGGACTTCTTGCCGATGCTGTTACTTCATTGTAATTTTAGACTTGGCTTGGCACTTCTCTTGGCTAGGTCCTATTAGAATAGAACCCCATGTTGTCTTGAATCTAATATACTAGTTATAACTTCGGTGTTACCGAAAGAGAAGCACCATTGGATTTTTAGAAATGACTCAATATTTTGATTAGCTAAGTTTATTTATTCATTTATTGTATGGATCGATACAAGAAATATGGATCATATATATCCTGCTTTCACTTTGACACTTTGTTGCCGGCCTTCCACGATTCCCATTCTTTATATAAAAAAAAAAAAAGTAAGGAAGAAATATATTTTTTGGAGCAAGGCCTTGGAAGATCCAGTGCAGGTGGGGTGGAGAAATAGAAATTTGGTTCGAGGTTGGGCTTTCTCGCCGATACTGTACGTTACTTCATTGTAATTTTAGACTAGGCTTGGTACCTCTGTTAGCTTGGTCCTATCGAATCCCACAGTCCCATTCTTATGATTTGCTGTCCAAAGAAAAAAAAGAAGAAAGAAAAGAAAATACTAAAGCATCCCCTCAAAGCTATTACTGCAACCACTCCATCTAATTGGAATTGGTCAGTTAGACTAGCCTGCGAAGGCACTGACCTTTACCATTCAAAGTCCATAATAAATTATAATACAAGTAATTTAAGTACAGAAGTTTCCCTGCTTTTTTTTTTTTAATAATGCAAAGCTGGTAGAGGAAAATGGACTGGGACTAAAATTTATGTATAATTATTGCACTAATTTTTGTTAGCTGAGCATCTCGGCCTCCATTTAAATTCACTCTAAATGTTGAACTTATGTGCAGAATAAAATCTCTCTCAATGTTTCTTGGGCTAACCAAAATCTCTCGCCTACCCAAATCGCGCGGAGCTTCCTACATCTTGCTTTGAAGAGAATATTCTCTGCCACAGTTGCAAAAGGGCGGCATTCAACGAACGTCCTTATCTCATTGGTATTTGTTTATCGGGGTGGTTGTCACAATTTAAAATCGCTTAGCTCCACGTACACGTGATCGCACTTCAATAAGACTCCTGCTCCCTTGCAATTATATCCATTAATCCTCGTTGACTACTGGGAGTTTTCCAGAAGATGAACAAGGTCTAGTTGATGAATATCATATAAAGAACAACTCATTCCTCGCTGCCTCGTTTATCATATATATATATACAAAGCTTATATATTATGTACACCTCAACCTCTGTTCCTTGCCTAGCTCCTTGTAACTCTCTCTTCCTTTCTCTCTTGATCGACCACGATGTATCCTTCCAAACCAGCCGACTACCCCGCAACTCCAGTGACAGGGGTGCCTGTGAATCCTCCCAATACCTTTCATGTCGTGAATCCTCCCATGCCCAGTGCCTTTCCTGTCCAACCCCAATCTCTAGTGCAATGGTCTACAGGCCTCTTCGACTGCATGGACGATGTCGGCAATTGTAAGCTCCTTCAATTTGTTCCTTTCCTTCCCGTCTGCATCATCACTCTTATCATCTAACATCATCATGAGGTACGGTACGTGTTTTTTTTTTTTTTTCCTTCTCTCTTCACAGGTTGTCTAACTTACTGGTGTCCATGCATTACATTTGGTCGGATTGCAGATATAGTTGACAGAGGCTCGAGTTGTAAGCTTTTTTACCAGATCTCCTTTAGTGTACGTATAATTAATTCATCAAGCAAGCCTCTGAGATCATTTTTCCATTGGTTTGGGTTGCGCAAATGGTTGTAATTAATTTAAGTGTTGTTTGTGAATGATGTACGTACGCTTGCAGCATGTGGAACAGCCGGAGCTCTGTACACGATTATAGCGGTCTTCACTGGCTGTCAATGGTTATACTCGTGCTCTTACAGGTCCAAGCTTAGATCGCAGCACAACCTGCCGGACTCCCCCTGCTGTGACTGCTTCGTTCACTTCTGCTGCGAGACTTGCGCCTTGTGCCAAGAGTATAGAGAGCTCAGGAACCGTGGATACGACATGACCATAGGTCTCTCTCTCTCTCTCTCTCTCTCTCTCTCTCTCTCTCTCGATCTTCTGATGGCTAACATGTGGTGGTGGCAATCTTGCAGGGTGGCAACTTAACATGGAAAGACAGGGCCGGGGGATGATGATCCAGCCACCTGCTATGCAAGGAGCAATGATGCGTTAATGAGAAGCTGTTCATATGGAGTCTATGAAGAGCTTAATATAGTGATCGTATAATGTAAAAGGCTGGCTTAAGTTTGTCTGCGTCTGTGGTTGGGACGGTGGTTCCCTCAATTCTCTGCTTCTTTCCTTCTTGTTTTATTTGAGCTTTGGCAAATAAAGATTGTGATTTTTTTCCGTAGAGAAAGATAAAAAATAGTAGGAAAAGGTTTTTCCTTTGATTTTTTTTTTTCTCGGCTAAAATTTGATAAAATCGTAGGTAAAGGTGTGGCAGGAAAGTCTTTGCCTACTTCCAGAAAATCGGAACTTTTGTCTATGATTTTATTTACAGGTAAAGATTATTTTTTGTAGGAAAAGAGTGACTAAAATTTAAAAACTTTTGGAAAAGTATAGTGAAAGATAAAAACTAAATACTTTTTAATAAATTTTTTCTATAAAAAAATAAAAACTCATAGAAAAAAGTTACCTAATAATACTTTTTTATGATCTCTTTCCAAACGTTAAAATTATAGAAAAAAATAAAAAAGTATTTTTTTTAATCCGTATCTTTTCCTACGAAAGTGCTTAAAATTGTAGAAAAAGTAGTAAGATTAATTTTTTTTAAAGTCTGTACCCACGAGAAAAGCAAAATCATAGAAAAAAGTAATTAAGTTATTATTTGTTAACAATTTTTACCTACAAGAATCCTACGAAATATGTCTAAAATCGTTGAGGCTTTGCCTTGCAAAAATCATAGGTTTAGACAGATAAGAAATAACCCTATCATAGAAAAAGATATGATTTTATATAATTTATTTATTTTATGTTTAAATATTAGTATAGCAAAAATATTGAAACCATAACAATACAAATAATATGATTCATTACTAGACCATCAATGATAAAAGTAAAAAAAATAGTTAGGACATGTACCAAAAACATCATCAACGACGTCACCCTTAGTAATATTTTCACTCTATTGCCCGTGGGGGCATACAGATATGTAGGAAAGGCATACAGGAAGCTTGAAAAAAAGGGTCAAGCACTTATTTCAATGATCCGCATGAGTAGTGAGGAATGCCACCAAAGTGCGGGAATTCGTTGAAACCAACAAACACCCAAAGAATATACACCTACAAGAGGGTTACTATAGGGTGGTACCTCAGATAGCACACAAAGCCTAGCATCATAAGATTTGAAAAGCTTGTATTTGATTTTTTTTAAAAAAAATGTCGGTGGGCAAAATTTGAAATACAAGCATTGGATTTTATAAAGGGCATGATGGGCCAAATATCCTAGTGGAAATTAGAAAGTAAAAAAGCAAAAGGCTGGGCTATAGAAAAAAAAAGTCCCGATGGACAAGAAAGCTTATACAGTATACAGAAGGGCATATACATGTTTTAGCAAGGCATGGTTTTATATAATTGGTTTATTTTTTAGTGAAAAAATGATTGATACTATATTTTAGTTTGATATATTATTGGAAGCATGAGCTATTTTATATTATTTGTTATCATGTCAAAAAGTGTACTTTGGTATATTCATGCTGTATGATGTTATTATTTAAATGATGATTTTTGGTTCTCAATTTTTTCATGGTTAGATGGTTGTTCAGTCACTAGGGCTTCGGTCTCACCCCATCATTGTTGACATTTTTATTTCAGATCAGTGAGCTTATTGCCAAGGTTAGAAGGTTAGTCTTCGCCTTAGCTTAGTCTTGGACGTGGATTTTAGCTGCTCCTTGTAACCAATCCTTTGTGAAAAAAAATCGAAATGTATTTAGTTGCATATGTGTATGTGGAGCTGGGTGAGGACAAGTATATATGAATGTATATAATGGTAACCTGGTGATGTATCATAGACTGGATCTGTATATATAAAATGGTGTTGATTATGAAATTAATTGTGAATGTGATCTTTAAAATTGTATGTGAAACTATTATTGTTATTTGAGTAGAATGAATTAAGTTGAGCTGTGATGTGAGAAATGCATAATTGATGAATAAATTAAAAAGTCTTTATCAAAAGAAGTTTTGGGCTAGTGATTTATGGCAATTGGATGAGGGTTCACTAGTACTTTATGGTACACAACATAAAGGCTAGTAGAACTTCACTCATTTCCATATGTTACCGCATTTGTTATAAGAAGGTCCCGACAAGGTTTGGTATCATAGTCTAGGTTGTTAGGTCTTAGGGACATAAGCATGAGTATAATATAGTTTAGTATAGTTTGAATGATGAATCTGATCAAATCAGTGTTTTGTAGGATGGTTTTTATAAAGACAAGTAAGGTGGGAGAGTAGTCCTCCAAAAGAGGTAGAGGCAGGGGTCAGGGTAGACCCAGGAAGTCTGATAGAGAAGGCCAACCTAGTAGAGTAGTTTCTAGTGATCCACCTTCTGATGGGACAGAGGTGGAGGCATCTTTAGAGCAGATGCTAGAGTTTTCTTCTCAGTTAGCTATCCTAGTGTCAATTGATCCATCCCAAGCATAGGCCCAGGAGCCAAGTATGCCAGATCTAGTGGGGATGATCACTCAGGTAGTGGTAGCAGCAGTGGGTACTAGCTCTAGTTTACAGTCTAGAAATCTTGAGGCTGAGAAGAATGTAGAAAGAGTCAAAAAGTTGGAGGCTTTAGAGTTTCAAGGCACCACTGACCCTATTCAAGCTTATGCTTGGCTCCAAAGAATAGAAAGGGTCTTTGAGGTGATGAGATGCTCTGAGGAGTAGAGACTAAGCATAGCTATCTTTTTGTTAGAGGGTAGGGCTCAGAGTTGGTGGAGGTCTATCAAGTAGGTAGCCATAAGGAGTAGTGATGACCTGGAAGGATTTCAGGAATGAGTTCCATCAGTAGTATTACTCAGAGGTATATAGAGATCAAAAGAGGGGGAATTCCTAAATTTGACCTAGGGAAAGAGATCAGTGGCTGAATATGAGGCCACTTTTATTGAGTTGTCTAGGTTTGCAGAGTTCTAGTGATGGATGAAAGGGAGAAGTGTAGACTTTTCCATAATGGATTAAATCTCCATATCAAAGCTAAGACCAGCATGCAGTGTTACAATAGTTATGTGGAGTTGGTGCAGGGGGCTTTTAGGGAAAAGGAGATTGAAAAGGAGTTCCTCAATAGAAGACAAGAAAGAACAAAAAGAAGTGCACCTAGTTTCCTTTCGGGTGTAGGAGGAACCCAGTTTTTCAAGAGGCCCCAGAAGAAGGGACAGTACAGTGATGGTCATAGAGCTCCTGTGAGGTTGTAAAGGGTCTGGATCTATATCAGTGTCCAGCCCAGTCCAGAGAAAACCAACATATGGAGGAGTACCTTAGCTACCAGTAGTGGAGTGGCAAGAGAGGTTAGAAGCCAAAGCTATTCCTATGGTAGAGGAAAAGCTGTCCCTTAGTGTAATATATGTGGAAAGATGCATTCTGGGGAATGTAGGAGACTTACTGGGGGATGTTATATTTGTGGTCAGCCGGACCATATTAAGAGAGATCGCCCTAAGAGGGTACAGGGCAATGAGCCCACTCTAGGATCAATTGCATCTAGAGGACAACCTACCGGAGGGGAGATAGCAATGTTCCAACTTCAGCTAGTCATATGAGGCTTTATGCCAATCAGCAAGGAGCGATTCCAAATGTACCAAGGGTTGAAGCTAGAGTGTTTATTATGACTAGGTAGGAGGCTCAAGTCAACCTAGATATGGTGACACGTATGCTACCCATTAATATGATTCTGGATCTACACATTCTGGATCTACACATTCATTATGATGCATATGTTTTGATTGATTCTGGATCTACACATTCATTCATATCAGTTGATTTTTTCAAGTATCTAGACAAAGGAATTTGTTGGGTAGCTAACTAGTAGTGTTTATGCTAGTAGGGAAACCCTTTATTGCGGACAAGTGTATGAGATTGTGATGTTTCAGTGGAGGGTCAGAAATTAGCAGCATATCTTATTCCATTGAACTTAAAAGAATTTGATACTATTTTGGGAATGGTTGGTTGTCAGTGCATGGAGCCAAAGTAGATTGTTCAAATAAGGAAGTAATATTTCATATCTCAAATGGTAAAGAAGATTGTTTCATGGGTGAAAGGAAAATATTATCTCAGGAATGATTTCATCCTTAATGGCTAATAGAATAATGAAAAAGGAATATGAAGCCTTTCTAGTATGTGTGATGAATTTAGAGGGCAGTGGCCCATAGTTAGCTAATATCCTAGTAGTGTGCAAATTTTTAGATGTATTTCCTAAGAAATTGCCAGGACTGTCACTAGGTAGAGAAATAGAGTTTAAAATAGATTTGAATCCAGACACCAAACCATAGCTAGGGAACCTATAGAATGGCTCCAGCAAAGCTAAAGGAATTGAAAGTCTAGCTTTAGGACTTACTGAACAGAGGATTTATTAGACCCAGTGTTTCATCTTAGGAAGCACCTGTATTATTTGTAAAGAAGAAAGATGGTACTTTGAGGTTATGCATAGACTATAGACAGATTAACAAGGTAACCATTAGAAATAATTATTTTTTGCCAAGGATTGATGATCTGTTTGATCAGCTTCAAGGGGCAGTAGTATTTTCAAAGATTGATCTTAGATCTAGGTATCACCAATTGAGAATAAAGAATGAAGATATGTCAAAGACTGCTTTTAGAACCAGATATGGACATTATGAATTTTTAGTGATACCTTTTGGCTTAACTAATGCCCCAGCTGCTTTTATGGAACTGATGAATCGGGTGTTCTAAGAACTTTTGGATAAATTTGTGATAGTATTTATTGATGATATATTAATCTATTTTAGAAGTAGAGAGAATATGAGCAGCATCTGAGGACAGTGTTGCAAATTTTAAGAAGAAGCAATTATATGCTAAGCTCAGCAAAAGTGAATTCTGGTTAGATGAGGTAAAATTTTTGGGACATATAGTCTCAACTAGAGGAATTATGGTAGTTCCCCAGAAAATAAAAGCAATAGTGAATTAGGAAGCACCTACAATCAGACTGAGGTAAGAAGTTTCTTAAGCTTGGCAAGGTATTACAGGAGATTTATAGAAAACTTCTTATTATAACTTCTCCCATGACTAAGTTGCTAAGGAAAAATACTAAGTTTGAATGGTCCAAGAATGTCAAGGAAGTATAGATGAATTGAAGAGGAGGTTAGTTTCAGCTCCAGTGCTTATACTCCCAGATAATGAAAGTGATTTTGTATTATATAGTGATGCATCTCTTAAAGGCTTGGGATGTGTGCTGATGAAGGTGGGAAGGTAATTACTTATATCTCTAAACAGTTAAAGCCTCATGAGAGAATTATTCCACCCATGATTTAGAACTAGCAGCAGTAATTTTTGCCCTACAGATTTGGAGACATTATTTATATGAGAGAAAGTGCCAGATATTCATAGATCACAAGAGCTTGAAGTACATTTTGACTCAAAAAGAATTATATCTCAGACAAAGGAGATGGATAGAGCTAATAAAAGATTATGATTGTATAATAGTATATCATCCAGAGAAAGCTAATGTAGTGGTTGTGCTTTGAATCGAAAGTCTATAGCCGCTTTAGCTTCCATCCAGTTACCTCTGATGTTGCAATTAAGAGGATTAAATGCAGAGTTGGCAGTAGATAAGTCAGGATCCTTGATAGCAAGTTTCAAAGTTAGACCCCTGATGCTTTAGAAGATAAAGGAGGCTCAGATGCAAGATTCACAGTTGCAAAAAATTAAGGAATTAGTTCTAAGTGGATCCCAGTCAAGTTTTCTATTAGAAATAATGGTTTATTACTATGTAAGGGTAGAGTATGTGTGCCAGCTATAGAAATATTAAAAGAATAAATTCTAAATGAGGCTCATAACTCAGTTTCTTCAATGCACCCAGGAAGTACTAAGATGTATAGAACTATCAAACAGAATTATTGGTGGAATGGGATGAAAAGAGAAATAGCTGAGTTTGTTTTTAAATGTTTAATATGTCGGCATATCAAAGTAGAGCATCAGAGTCCAGCTGGTAAGATGCAGCCTCTATTTGTGCCATAATAGAAGTGGGAGCACATTACTATGGATTTTGTAGTAGGTCTCCCAAGAACAAGATGAGATAATGATTCTATTTAGGTGATAGTTGAAGATTGACTAAATCTACCCATTTCTTGCCTATTAAGATTTCTTTTACTTTGGATAGATTAGCAAAGTTATATGTAAATAAAATTATGAGCAGACATGATGTGCCGTTATCTAAAGTATCAGATAGAGATCCAAGGTTTACATCTCATTTTTAGGCAAAGTTGCAGAAAGCTTTGGGCACTAAATTGAGGTTTAATACAACATTTTAACCTAAAACTGATGGATAGTTTGAGAGGACTATTCAGACACTGGAGGATATACTGAGAGCTTGTGTCATGAATTCTCTAGTAGTTGAGATGAGCATTTGCCATTGGTTGAATTTGCTTACAATAATAGTTATCATTCCAGTATTGATATGGCACCTAATGAAGCTTTGCATGAAGTAAATGTAGAACTCCAATATGTTGGGATGAGAAAGGGGAAAGAAGGCTTCTAGGTCCAGAATTAGTTCAGCTCATAGAAGACTAGGTTAAAATTATTAGAGCTAAGTTAAAGGCAGCCCAGGATAGACATAAAAGCTATGTAGACAAGAAGCATAGGGATGTGAAATTTGAAGTAGGAGATAAGGTGTTTTTGAAAGTATCACCTTGAAAGGGTATTATGAGGTTTGGAAGGAAAGGAAAGCTAAGTCCCCAGTATATTGGACCTTTCAAGGTTATAAGAGAGTTGGGACACTTGCTTATAAGTTGGCTTTACCTTCAAATCTTTCTCAGATTCATAATGTGTTTCATATCTAAATATTGAGAAAATATGTGCCTGATTCCTCTCATGTACTTCAAGCTGAACTAGAGGAATTGCAAAAAGATTTGACCTATACACCGGAGCCTATATCCTAAGTAGGGAGGTTAAACAGCTGTGCAGTAAAAGGATTCTTTGGTTAAAGCCCAGTGGCAGAACCACCAGAGAGAAGAAGCCATATAGAGAGAGGATGAGATGAAATTAAAGTATCCCCATCTATTTCAAAATTAGATAGCTAAATTTTTTAGGACAAAATTTTCTAAAAGGGGGAAGATTGTAACATCCTGAGCTTTGGGGGTTGTATTTTAACTTTTGAGTATGCCTTTGTTTTCGAATTGGTATTCTGATGTATGTCATTTAAGTGAAAAATCTTATGGGAATGAAATCTAAAACCATAAGTGTTTGGAGTTTTCCTTGTTTGTTATGGAAGTTTGCTTGGTAGATTTTGATTTATGTTTCCTTGGAAAAATTTCAATGTTTACCTGCCATTTTTTATCTTTGTGATAAGATAGAGTGAGGATTTTGGTTGCTAGAAATGCTGGCATTGCCTTGGGGAGGCAGTCAGCAAGTTACCTGGTTGGAAAAGAGTTTCAATGCTTGCTAGTCATCCTCACGTGAGAGTTGGACAAATCCACTGAAGTTTCAGGGAAATAAGGCGCCTAGCTAGGCCTTGTTTGGAAAAAACTAGAGACTAGGCGCCTAGTTTGGAGCAGTTGGAGACTAGGCGCCTAGTTTGGTAAGGCTGGTGACTAGGCACCTAGCAAGGTGCCTTGGTTTCGAAAAAGGGGTACTGTTAAGGCTTCAGGTAGGCGGTCAGGTAGTCGCCTAGTTTTTGAAAGGTCTCTATTTCTCGGGTTGAGATGAAAAGTGGCCACAACGGCCAACCAGGTAGTGGCCTTGTATGATTTAAACCACTGAAATTTTCCTTCTTAAATTTGTAAGAATCAAGGAAGCAAAGGAATGATAGACTTAGCAATAATTTGAAAAAGTGATCGGGTAATGACTTGGTAATAACTATAGTTGATTGGCTATTTTGAGAGGATCCTCTAACATGTTGGGTGTGATTATAGCAGTGTTATTGCCCCATATATTAGCATTTTTTTCAAGTTAAGTGTGTTTGGATGGAGGCAACAAGGATGGGTGACCCTTGGGAAGTCATTTGGGCATTTGATTAGGGACAAAATGGAGAAAGAAATTTTTAGAACAAGTGATCGGCTTTATGGTCGACTAGTTGGAAGTTTCACGCAAATCAGTCGGCCATATAGTCGACCAGTTGAAGGATTTTTGCTAGGGATTTTTGAGAAAAGATTTTATAAGGGTAAAATGTTAAGGACATGAGGAAGCCATGTGGACTTTA
Source organism: Calamus simplicifolius (assembly GCA_900491605.1). Lineage (NCBI taxonomy): Eukaryota > Viridiplantae > Streptophyta > Magnoliopsida > Arecales > Arecaceae > Calamus > Calamus simplicifolius. Next base: position 27,531 of record UESW01003252.1, on the reverse strand, counting down.
ATAGGTGTGCCTTAAGAATGGTTGAGGGCAAAATAGTGATTTGTTTGGGTCATTTAAAACCCGTTAACGTATTCTTAACCCTTAAGCCACCATAAGAATGAGGGAAAAGAGAGGAATCAGGATGGAAAAATAGAGAGAAACTCATGAAAAGGAGAAGGAAAAAGAAGAAGAATAATAATAAAAGAGAGATTTTTCTTGCTTCTAAGGTAAGCTTGTCTTCTCTAAGCCTAAGAATAATATCGGAGTGTTGTGGTTTAGATGTGTTTAATATGTTAACATGTGTATTTTGGGAAGATAAAAAAGGGTGAAGAAAATTATGCTAGATGTTGAGCATAAGACTTGCATGTACAGTTGCATGAAACCTTTAATGTTGTAGTTTTGATGATGCATATATATTGGCTTAGGTCAAGAAACTGGTCCTAGGGAACCAGAATAAGGGTGCTAATAGACTGTTTAGCATGATAGTAGCTAAAGTAAGTGGGTTTCTTATTAGTTTTACAATTATTTTGAACTACCATGTGAATAATTAATTATAGACTGGTGTTACTGTATAATAAGCATAGTACTCAAACAGGTTTTGAAACATGTTAAATGAGAACTAAGTTAGGGTGTATTTGAAAGTATGGTTTAAAGCATGATATGTGTATCAATAAAAAGTATGAGCTTACGGTATATGTTAAAATATTAGTTTATAGCATTTTTAAAGCATAACTTGAGTTTTTGAAAAGAAAGCATGAGTTCCAAAGAAAAGCTTAAGTTTTGGATGCATTCATGGCATATATGCATGAAAATGTTGTCAAAAAGAATTTGTATTTCGGAGCATATATCATACAGAGCATCAGGCAGCTATGGGACTTCTCATCCTGTAGTTTGTACTGTAGCATGAGCATTGCACACTACTGAACAGTAACACCTCCTTGCGATTCGATCGTACAATGATCCCTCAGCCAAGAGTGAGTACAAGCTAGACCAAGCCCAATAGGGCATGTTGCAAGCAGTCCGTGGGGGCAAAGAAACATAGCTCAGTGTTGAGCTGGTTACTATGGCCCATGGGGCATACAAATATGAGCCTGGGGAAAGGCATATAGAAAGCCTAGGAAAAAGAGGCAAGCACTTACTCCGGTGATATGCATGAGTAGTGAGGGGTGCCACCAAAGTACGGTGATCCTTTGAAACCAGCAAACACCCAATGAGTGTACACATATGGAGAGTGACTATAAAGTGGTACCTCAGAGGAAGCAACACAGCTCAGCATCATTAGATTTGAAAAGCTTATATCTCTTTTTTTTTAAGGAAATGCTGGTGGGCAAAATTTGAAAAACATGAATTGGATTTTATAAAGGGCCTGGTGGACCAATGGGGATCAGAAAGTAAAAGGCATAAAGGCTTGGCTACAAAAAAATTAGGTCCCGGTGAGGGACAAGAAAGCTTATACCAGTATACAAAAGGGCATATACATGTTTTGTAAAGCAAGGAAACATGCATGATTTTATATAAATGGTTTATTTTTCAGTGGAAAAATGATTGATACTATATTTCAGTTTGATATATTATTGGAAGCATAAGCTATTTTATACTATCTGTTATCATGTCAAAAAGTATACTTTGGTATATCATGTTATATGGTGTTATTATTTAAATGGTGATTTTTGGTTCTCAATTTTTATGGTTAGATGGTTGTCTAGTCATTAGGACTTCAGTCTCACCCTATTATTGTTAACATTTTTATTTCAGATCAGTGAACTTGTTGCCAGGGTTAGAAGGTTGGCCTTCGCCTTAGCTTGATCTTGGACATGGATTTTAGCTACTCTTTGTAATCAATCCTTTGTGAGGAAAATCGAAATGTATTTAGTTGCATATGTGTATCTGGAGCTGGGTGAGGGCATGTATATATGGATGTATATAACGGTAACCTGGTGATGTATCATAGACTAGATCTGTATATATGAAATGGTGTTGGTTGTGAAATCAATTGTGAATGTGATTTTAAAACTATATGTGAAACTATTATTGTTATTTGAGCAGGATGAATTAAGTTGAGTTATGATGTGAGAAATGTATAATTGATTGAATAGATTAAAATGTCTTTATCAGGATGAAGTTTTGGGTTGATGATTTATGGTAATTGGATGGGGTTTACTAGTACTTTATGGTGCCCAACATAAAGGTTAATAGAACTCCACTCAATTTTCATAGGTTACCACATTTGTCGGGAGAAGGTCCCAACACTAGGCCGGCGAGCCGACAAGCATGTTGCCAAGCTCGAACCCATGCAGGAGTTGGTTCGGCTCTCGCTATGAAGAAGGGCCGCCCAAGGTCCCTCTTTCCACTATTTTGGCCACTCCCTCCGCCGGAATGGTCGTCCAAGGAAGCACACGAGGTGGCTGAGCCTCGGCACGGCCACATCATGGCTCGACTATGGCTTGATTGAGGCGCATCCGTGCGCCCCCTTTTCCTCTTTCTCACCTCATTGGTCGGAGGCTTACCTAATCGGCTATGAGGTGTGGAGATGGTTAAGGAGCGGAGCAGCGATGTGGAGACGACAGAGAGGGCCGTGGAGCAATGAAGGGGGCCAACACAGCGCCCTTTTTGGCGTGTAGGGATTACGCGCACAACCTCTTCTTTTTTTTAAACGTGGAGGATTATAGGCTTTTATCTAAGTATTTTTTCTACAACTTTGTCCAAACTCGTAAGCAAAGATTGACATTTAAATGGCATTTTCTCTATGATTTCATAAAAATCGTAGGCAAAATTCATGCATTTCTCACTTAACTCTTTGCCTACAACTCTCACTAAACTCATAGGCAAAGGTCATGCATGAAACCAACTCTTTCCCTATGAATATCATCAAATCGTAGTTAAGATTTAAAATTTTTTATTTTTTAAACTTTTTCCTATGACTTTGAGAAATCATTGGCAAAACTATTCAATTTAAAAGGAAAAATGGCAGGTAATTTTGCCTCAAGAATTTTTGACCTAAAAAAATATTTTTTTCTATGATTTTCACTATTTTTGTAGGCAAAAGTTTTTCACAGTAAAAATAAACAAGAAAAATCAAGTGACAAAATCTTTCCCTACAATTTTGGATTTTGTCATAGGAAAAGGTATTTCCATAACCATAAAAAAAATGTTTTAATTCATGTAAGTGAAATTCTTTCACTGCAAGATTTTTTCCCATGATTTTGTAAAAATCACAGAAAAAAAATCATTTTGCCTATGATTTTCAAATCGTAGCACGAAAATCATAGGCAAAGTCTACATTTGTTGCAGTGGGTTGTGATTTCAATGAGTAGGTGATGTTTTGTGTGGGGTTTTAGATCAATCCAGCAGGTGGCATGAGGATTCCACGAGCAGATGAAAATAGAGTTCATGCCTCGACCTAGCGCTTGGCCAGGGTGCAATGCGACACGATCATATGCCTTTAGAATGGATCCTAAGAGCATCCCAGGCTTGCTAATACTTATCATTTACAATATAACATTAACATACTATTCTCAAAGCATATAAGAATTATGACTAACAAATACATCATCATCTTTTACAATATATATCAGACTACACAATGTCAAAATGAGACTACACAATGTTAAAATGAGCTATTCCGAATCTCACTCTAAGGTAGTGTTTGAAATAAGGGATAAGAGGGGATATCCAGGGGATATTCCCTCTTATTCCCAAAAGCCATAACTATAAGGGATAGTAGAGAATAAAGTTAACCAAAGGGATAATCCATGGTTAACTATGGTTAACCATGGGATATCCCCTCAATTTATTCTCTAGAAAATGTAGGAATAGCTGGTTATCCCTCCAAATAAGAGTAAAAAAAAGGTTATCCTATGGATTTACCTTTTTGCATTTGATATGACAATGGGATAGCCAAGGGATACCCTAGGAATAGCCATGGGATAAACTTTATCCGGTACACTTATCCATGGATAATATTTTTCTTATCAAACACTACCTAAATGTATCTTAAGATTTGACCCAGCATCCACATCTTCAATATCTAAAAAGGATAGGATAAGGAAAGGTGAGCTGAAAACCCATTAAAATCTTACATATATAATTATGAATATTCAATGGTAAATAAAATATCTACATAATATGAAGATAACATATAGCTAATAAAGTAAATCATGTTGCGATACATGCCAAAAATCAATGCATCAAATAAAAGAGAAACAGCCAATAGATTTTATCTTTTACGGCATCAAACTACGCTACCACACCACAATTATTATCAATCAATGTCAAATATCATCAATCGATCGAGTCCAACCCCCAACTAGGCCCTATTAGATTGAGTCTACAACAATGACCTCTAGCCATCACCTTATAAGACCCTGTTACTAATGTCTTATAACCACTAATCCGATAGACTCTGACACCAGTGACCTCTAGTCATTACCATAGATTTTGTCACTAGCATCCTCTGACCATTACCGTAGACCCTGTTACTAGTAACCCCTAATTATGTTCTATCACTAATATCGCATAACTACATCCAGGTGACTAGACCATTTGCTTATACATCAAACTATTAAATTTTAATATTCTAATATGCAAATCAAGTTTCTAAGTCTACATCATTAAAATTATTAAAATCATGATATAATACCATAAGATATGCCATAACCATACATAATCCAAAATTATACTGTATCATGTAGCAAACATAAGCTGTATCCATGTGTAGTCAAACATGTTGTTAAAATAATGCGTAAGCTGTAAAATAAATAAAAACCAAACATATTATATGAGTACGTATAAAACTTCTATTTTGAATCGTTAACATGATCTCCTCTATAATAATTCATCAATATCAGTCAATCAACCACTAAAGTTTCTTATAATCATCATCACAAACAAATAATTAATCGGCTAAAATTCATGATTAAAAAATTACCTTTATGCCCTCTGAGCTTAATATTTAAAATTACCATTATACCACTCATACCTAGGCTTAAATAGGTTAGCCATGGTAGAACCTATCATCATTCGATCATTCATGGAGGAGGCATAGACCCGATGGCTACTGTGATAGAATTCTCTAATACTTTTTTTTTTTTTTTCAAATATATAAGAGTCTTTTGGTTCGAAAGATTTGATTGTAAAAAAAAAAAAAAATTATTTAAATTAATTAAAAAAATTTTTGTTGGTTATATTAAGAAATATTTTTACTTAATTATATTAGGCTTGTTTCTAAATAATTAAGATTTTAGTATTAAATGATGAATAATTTAATATTATTATTATTATGATTTAAGACTTAACTCCTCAACGTGATTGCCGGCCGGAAGTCTATATTCCCCTCAAAGCTTTATCCGAATGCGTGAATTCCTCCTAAATTCAGGTGCCTCATATTCTTCTTTTTATTCATCGTCGCCATCGGGTTCGTAACATTGCTGGTCCAAAAGAGGGAAGGGAGAAGAATCCTTACCGATCCAACAACACGGCTGCCTCACGTCACACCGCCCCAATGGACAGCGATGGACCAGTGAAGAGCCCAACCGAGCTTTCTCGCAACTCCGGCGAACCCAATCGCCGACTAAGAGCTCCGATTGGGAGTCCGATCAGCGGAATTGCAAGGGATTTTGAAGAAAAACAGAGGAACGGTTCATCAACTACCAGGCTGCTGCTGTTCGATGGCTGACGGCGGAAGCGATCAACAGTAGGGGATGATGCTCCGATTTCCCATGAGCTTCGTTCCAAGCTCCGGTACGGCTCCGACAGGGTTCCATTAAATACGAACGAGCTCGACGAAGGAGATGGAGAAAAGGAAGGGGAAGGGAAATGGCGCTCCGGTTCAACTAGGATCCTCCGAGTCTATTTACGGATAAACTCGGCTCCCCTCCACCGTGGAGTGGACGCATCAAGGGGCTTCATGAAGCTTCTCTTCTTCTCTAGCATGCTTGGATAAAAATAATAAATAATAAATAATAAATAAATAAGCGATTGGAAATGGGTTCTGCGGCTGATCCACCGTTGAACCGGCTTAAGAATTAAATTCCTCCGGTTCACTGTTGAACCTGGAGCAAGATATTAATTACATGGAGAGTTTCTATTGGTTGTTGATGCTACTACAGGCAGGCCATTCTGGATTCAACTCTCTCTAATTTAAGGTCCAAATTTAAGCCATTTTATCTTTTGGGTTGATTTGAAATTATGTCTAAGGTTTGTATATTTTTTGGCGTAACGAATATATATCGTCTGAGAGTACTAACAAAAAAAAAAAAAAAAAAGATTGGTTAGATTCTATTCTTTTCTCTTGTTTAAGAAAGAAAAATGAATTGCAACTTATATCATTAAAAAATATTCATAGACAATTTTGTCTTATATATAGTTATCTTACCCGAACAATATTATTTATTAATGAAAAAAAAATCAAACATTATGCATTTATATGTAATTTATGGTTACAATTAAGTGTTGGATTGAATTCGGAGTGTTCAAGAATAGATGATTCAATTCCTTTTCATAATATACAATTCTAAGTGCTGGCCACTGGGTAATAGTAAAGGATGTTTTCAGTTTCAGGTCACAAAAAGTCTTTACCAAATGGATCTGGGCTTATTAAAGTTCTGCCCGAACTTAATTTTGTTGTAATAGTTTTAGGACTAGGAGTATTGGAAGATGTAAAAGGTTTTGATTTTTCATCTAATGTCGAATTATATATCTGGAATAATTAATCAAGCTAAACCATCCATGCTTTGAGAGGTTTATAAGATGGAATATGCAACAAATGCTCTAAAAGTTAAATGATAAACAAGTATATATTTGACAGTCAATAATATAATAATGATTGGCTAAAAAAATGAAGTAATAGTATAATATATACATGTTTAGGTTACAAACAACTGCAACTCACAACATGTTTTAATATAAGAATACTTTTACGTTTTCACCCTTATCAAATGTATAACAAAATATTACAGAACAAGAGGTTAAATTAATATTGAAAGGTATGTTGGTGAAACTAATATTAATTATCTATATATGTTCATGTAAATTTGGTTGGATTGTGTCTAAAATCTTTGAACCATTTTCTTAATTAGGTCTTTCTCTAGCTCCTCTTTGCCTCTTTTTAATAACTCTTATAGGTACGTGTTGGGAGCGTAATAGGAGTGGAGAATATGCTAGAAGTTGTGAAGACTGAAGGGTGGGTTGAGCTTGCAAGTCCAATGTATAAAAATCTGCACTTTTTTTGCCGGCTGTGACTCTCACAATGAGCAATTTTGTGGTCACCGTATAACTAGTCTTGCATAAAAAATAGTAATAGAAGTCAAAATAATGACCATTTTTTATTTGAATGCTAAAATTGATTCTACATGAAATTAAGTTATATGTGAGAGGTGGTGGACATTAGGAATAGGATGTGTAATCTCCTAGAATTCTCAACTGCTCGTGAGAGTTATCACGAGGTCAGATGATAGACTCCAGATAATTGAATTCCAGGTATATCTTAATTGCTCGTGAGAGTTATCACGTGACCAGATGATATGATAGACTCTAGATATTTAAATTTCAAGTATATCTAATTACATAGTCCCTTGATTTGGAGACTCTGCAATGCCTATAAAAGATGGTGTAGAACCCTTCTTCCCACCATACGTGGACGCCCCCTACTCATCATCTCCTCGTGCGGACTTCTTCCCCAGCGTGCTTGTCTCTGGTAAGTCCTCTGGCCATGCATGAGAGAGAAGGATTGAAAGAGAGAAAGTTAAAAAAAAAAAAGAAACGAAGAGAAGGGAGGAGCCGGGTTACAGAACCCAGCTCTCTCCCCTTCCCTTCTCCGTGACGTTGGTTCAGGCCCGGCGGCGTGCCCGCCGCCTCACCGGGCCTGAGCCCCGGCCGACGACCCCACCGGCACCGGGGTCGGCGTCCGGTGGGGTGCCGGAGAACAAAGAGAGAGAGAGGTGGGCGGAGGAGGGAGAAAGAAACAACCTGTGACGGAGTCACCGGCGGTCCGACTCTTGGTTCGGGCCCGGCGGTGTGCTCGCCGCCTCGCCGGGCCTGGGCCTTGGTCGGAGACCTCCACCGGCGCCGGGCGTGCGTCCGGTGGAGCTCCGGCCGGCCATGGTGGCCGGCCGTGCCGCCGGCGTAATCCGTGAGCCACGGGTGATAACGAGGGAGAAGAGAAATTAAAGGGAAAGGAGAGGGGAGGCCGGCCACGGCGGTGGCCAGCTCTGGCCCGGCCACCGGAGGCCGGACCGCCCCGGATTGGGCCGGCAAAGTCGCCGGCGTGATTTTGAGCCGCCGCGAAGGAATAGAGAAAAGATGGGATTTAATCCAAATTGATGAAAGAAATAGAGTGGGAGAGGCTGGCCGCGGCGGCGGCCGGCCACGGTCCGGCCAACGGTGGCCGGACCGCCTCCAATTTGGCCGGCGGCGGCCCTGGCCGCCGGCACAGCATCCGGCTCCTCTGTTTCGTTTGAAACAGAGGAGCTGGGTTAAAAAGAGTTAATGGGCCGCTGGGCCGTTTGACTGTTGGGCCTTGTTGGGCCGTCTCTGAGCCCAGTTTGAGCAGCGTTTTGGGCCTTGTATCGGGCCAAGAATGATAAAATAAATATATGGCCCGAATCAGGATTGATTCTAGTTTCTGGGAATAATTTTATTTCCCTATTTGGGTGTATACATTGAGAGATATTCAAGCCCAAAGTTGGGCCCGTGAAGTGGTTTGGGTAGAATTTAAGAATTATTTTATAATTCAGATTTTAGAAATTTAATAATGAAAAATGATTATGTAGGTTCCCAGGAGTCCAATTAGTTGGGTTATCAAGTGAAATTCGTGTACTGTGGTAAGTAAGTCAAGTATTATAATTTTATTAATTATTTAATTTGTGAACTGTGAAATTACAGTTAAAAATAATTATGTTAATTTGGCAAAATCATGTTATTACTATGATAATATGTAATCATGATAATGACAGTAAAACTTTATGTGTCACCGCGGTTCTCACATGACAGATTCTTACATGACAGGTTCTCACATGACAGATTCTCACATGACAGATTATCACATTATCACATGACAGATTATCACATGACAGATGACAGATGACAGACACTGGTACCAGGACCCTTCCTCTTAGGGGATGTTTAACAGATGACAGATGACAGACACTGGTACCAGGACCCTTCCTCTTAGGGGATGTTTAAGAGGGCTACACATTATCACATGACAGATGACAGATGACAGACACTGGTACCAGGACCCTTCCTCTTAGGGGATGTTTAAGAGGGCTACACATGATGTGTATTGTAGGGCCGTGGGACACATAAAGAAAAATAATGACAGTATAAACAATGTAATTGTTATTGAATTAAGCTAATTGATCTGATGACATGAACCTAATGATAGCCTGATAAATGAAATTTTGAAATTATATTAGGCTTACTTATTGAGTGTGAGCTCATAAAATTCTCATAATGTTTTTCAGAGCCTCAGGAATGAAGATGGATAATTGAAATAGAAGGAGTTTCTATTAAGAAGACTTAGTTTTATTATTTTGATTTAGTTCAGATTTATTTGTAGGGCAGATAGCCCAAGACTGATAATTCTGGTTTGTAACAAATCATGGATATGGAATTTGCTTTATATTGATTTATGTGATAAGTTCAAGACGCCTTGCATGCCCGGCATGCGGCGGGTTGTCACCCTAGCTCAAATTTTTGGGTCTGGGGCGTGACAGCTTAAGTGGTATCAGAGCGTCGGAAGTTAAGTGCCACATGCTAGGGATGGGAGGAACACAAAATATGAATTACACTAAGGCAAACATCGGACATATAAAGACAACGAAATATAATCATTATGATAGTAGGGACATAGACACTTTAGAAAACACTTGACATAGAGACAAATTATAAATTTAAAAGAATCTCAGAAATTATGCTTTGAAAGCCTAACAATTAATGTTTACAGTGATATTAATTACAACTAATTTATCAAGAAATAAGAATGGCACGTCGCACTAGAAGTCGACAAAATAATGAGAGTTCCCAGGTTGGTAATGCTTGCCAACCGGGAGATCTAGAAGCCACTGTAGCTGCTGCCCCTGCCAATGCAGTTGGGACTGATCAGCAGCAACTCCAGACCGAGATGCTTCAGGTTCTCTCAGGTATGGTGCAGTCGATATGGGACTTGCAGCACCAGATTCTGCAGGCTTAGTCCGTTCAGCCTGAGTTCAGTTTTATTGGTGGTCATAATCACCTAGCCTCAATGTTCATATCAGTAATGCAAGCTGAAAAGTATTTGATGAGTGGTGGTCAAGGATTTCTTGCTGTAGTCAAGGACCTTCAGCAAGAAGAGACCAAGTTGGAGGATATTCCCATAGCTCGGGAATTTCCAGATGTCTTCCATGAGGATTTGACTAATTTACCTCCTGATCGGGAAGTCAAGTTCTCTATTGATCTAGTTCCTGGAACTGGGCCTATATCAAAGGCCCCTTACCGTATGGCCCCGACTAAGTTAAAAGAACTGAAGGAGCAACTGCAAGAGCTCCTAGACCGAGGATTTATTAGACCCAGTGCTTCTCCTTGGGGTGCTCCAGTTCTATTTGTTAAGAAGAAGGATGACAGTCTTCGACTCTGCATTGATTACCGGGGAATCAATAAAGTAACAGTGCGAAATAAGTATCCTCTGCCAAGGATTGACGACTTGTTTGATCAACTTCAAGGAGCCCGGATATTCTCAAAGATTGATCTTAGGTCCGGGTACCATCAGCTTAAAGTCAAAGAAGGGGATGTACCAAAGACAGCATTTAGAACCAGATATGGCCACTATGAGTTCTTAGTGATGCCGTTTGGGTTAACTAATGCCCCAGCAGCATTCATGGACTTAATGAACAGAATTTTTAAACCATATCTGGATCAGTTTGTGGTGGTTTTCATTGATGATATTCTGATATATTCAAAAGCCATAAGGAGCATGAGGACCACCTGAGAATTGTGCTACAGATTCTGCAAGAGAAGAAGCTTATGCCAAGCTGAAGAAGTGTGAATTTTGGTTGGATCAAGTAGCTTTCTTGGGTCATATAATCTCTAAAGATGGTGTATCTGTGGACCCGAAAAAGATTGAAGCTATCACTAACTGGAGCCGACCTACCAATGTGGCTGAAATCAGAAGCTTCTTGGGATTAGCCGGATATTACTGAAAATTTGCGGAGAATTTTTCTCGCATTGCTCTACCCCTAACTCGCTTAACCCAAAAGCGAGTGAAGTTTGACTGGACAGTAGAGTGTGAGGAAAGTTTCCAGGAGTTAAAGCAGCGCCTGGTGTCAGCTCCCATTCTTGTTCTTCCAACAGGATCTGAAGGTTTACTATATACACTGATGCCTCTTGAAAAGGATTGGGATGTGTTTTGATGCAGAATGAAAGAGTGATAGCTTATGCCTCCAGACAACTGAAACCTATGAGCAAAATTATCCTACTCATGACTTGGAATTGGCTACTGTGGTTTTTGCTCTGAAGATTTGGCGGCATTATCTATATGGAGTGTCGTGTGATGTGTATACAGATCATAAGAGTTTAAAATACATTTTCACACAGAAGGAGCTGAATTTAAGGCAAAGGAGGTGGTTGGAACTATTGAAAGATTATGACCTGAATCTACAGTATCATCCTGGGAAGGCCAATGTAGTAGCTGATGCCTTGAGCAGAAAATCCTCTTCTGAGTTAGCTGCTATGATTACCTCCCAGCCTCACGTATTGAGAGATCTGGAGAAGTGGGAGGTTGGTCTGAGAGTACAGCAGTCTGATGGACTTATTGCAGCACTTGTACTCCAACCGACCTTAGTTGACAGAATCAAGTCCTCCCAGATGGAAGATCCAGAGCTACAAAGGATTAAAGAAGTGGTACAATCAGGAGTTCGAAATGAATTTAATATAATGGATGATGGATCCCTGAAATTTGAAGGAAGACTTTGTGTGCCAAACAGTGAAGAGCTAAGGCTGAAATTTTGAAAGAGGCTCACTACTCTCCCTATACTGTGCATCCGGGTGGCACTAAGATGTACAGAGACTTAAAGAAAATTTTTGGAGGAAAGGCATGAAGAGGGAGATTGCTCAGTATGTGGCCAAGTGCTTGGTGTGTCAGCAAGTGAAAGCCGAGCATCAAAGGCCTGCAGGGCCTCTTCAGTCTCTAATGATTCCACAGTGGAAATGGAAAAGATTACAATGGACTTTGTGACTGGTCTGCCCAAAACTCCTAAGAGCAACGATGCAGTTTGGGTCATTGTGGACAGACTAACAAAATCAGCTCATTTCCTACCTTTCAGAGTTGGGGTCTCTAGTGAAAGATTGGCTAATTTGTATATTGAACAGATCGTGAGACTCCATGGTGTTCCGGTATCTATTGTATCAGATAAGATACCAGGTTTGTGTCCCAGTTTTGGAAGAGCCTTCATAAGGCCATGGGAACCAAACTAAACTTCAGTACAGCCTATCATCCCCAGTCAGATGGACAATCAGAGAGGACCATACAGATTCTGGAGGACATGTTGCGAGCCTGTGTGATGGACTTGGGTGGAGTTTGGGATAACCACTTACCTTTGGTGGAGTTTGCATATAATAATAGTTACCAAGCCAGTATCCAGATGGCTCCATTTGAAGCTCTGTATGGTAGGAGGTGCAGATCTCCTATATGTTGGGATGACGTGGGGGAAAGGAAGTTGCTAGGCCCTGAGCTAATTCAGCAAACAGTAGATAAGGTGCATTTGATCAGGGAGCGTCTTCGTACAGCTCAGAGCAGGCAAAAGAGTTATGCTGATGTCAGAAGAAGGGAATTGGAATTCCAGGTTGGGGATCATGTTTCTTAAGGGTATCACCAACCAAAGATGTGATGAGATTTGGGATTAAAGGAAAGCTGAGTCCACGTTATATTGGACCTTTTGAGATCTTGAGCAGAGTTGGAGAGGTTGCTTACAGCCTGGCACTGCCTCCGATTCTATCTGGGGTACACAATGTTTTTCATGTATCTATACTGAGGAAGTATATCTCTGACCCCAGTCATGTCATAGCATATGAGCCCATACAGTTGAAGAAAGATTTATCATATGAAGAGCATCCTTTGCGTATCGTAGACCGCAAAGATCAAGTTTTAAGACGGCGTACCATTCCCTATGTCAAGGTGCAATGGAATAATCATTCTGAAAGAGAGGCTACTTGGGAACTGGAAGAAGAAATGAAAGAAAAGTATCAACGACTATTTGTATCTTAAAATAGTTAATGATTGAAAACTGTTAACTTTAGTTGATTGTTAGTCCTTGAGACAGAAATTTGGACCTTTAATTTTCTAATAAAAGTTATCAATTTCGAGGCCGAAATTTTTATAAGGAGGGGAGAATGTAATCCCCTAGAATTCTCAACTGCTCGTGAGAGTTATCACGAGGTCAGATGATAGACTCCAGATAATTGAATTCCATGTATATCTTAATTGCTCGTGAGAGTTATCACGTGACCAGATGATATGATAGACTCTAGATATTTAAATTTCAAGTATATCTAATTACAGAGTCCCTTGATTTGGGGACTCTGCAATGCCTATCCAGATGGCTCCATTTGAAGCTCTGTATGGTAGGAGGTGCAGATCTCCTATATGTTGGGATGACGTGGGGGAAAGGAAGTTGCTAGGCCCTGAGCTAATTCAGCAAACAGTAGATAAGGTGCATTTGATCAGGGAGCGTCTTCGTACAGCTCAGAGCAGGCAAAAGAGTTATGCTGATGTCAGAAGAAGGGAATTGGAATTCCAGGTTGGGGATCATGTTTTCTTAAGGGTATCACCAACCAAAGATGTGATGAGATTTGGGATTAAAGGAAAGCTGAGTCCACGTTATATTGGACCTTTTGAGATCTTGAGCAGAGTTGGAGAGGTTGCTTACAGCCTGGCACTGCCTCCGATTCTATCTGGGGTACACAATGTTTTTCATGTATCTATGCTGAGGAAGTATATCTCTGACCCCAGTCATGTCATAGCATATGAGCCCATACAGTTGAAGAAAGATTTATCATATGAAGAGCATCCTTTGCGTATCGTAGACCGCAAAGATCAAGTTTTAAGACGGCGTACCATTCCCTATGTCAAGGTGCAATGGAATAATCATTCTGAAAGAGAGGCTACTTGGGAACTGGAAGAAGAAATGAAAGAAAAGTATCCACGACTATTTGTATCTTAAAATAGTTAATGATTGAAAACTGTTAACTTTAGTTGATTGTTAGTCCTTGAGACAGAAATTTGGACCTTTAATTTTTCTAATAAAAGTTATCAATTTCGAGGCCGAAATTTTTATAAGGAGGGGAGAATGTAATCCCCTAGAATTCTCAACTGCTAGAGTTATCACGAGGTCAAATGATAGACTCCAGATAATTGAATTCCAGGTATATCTTAATTGCTCGTGAGAGTTATCACGTGACCAGATGATATGATAGACTCTAGATATTTAAATTTTAAGTATATCTAATTACAGAGTCCCTTGATTTGGGGACTCTGCAATGCCTATAAAAGATGGTGTAGAACCCTCCTTCCCACCATACGTGGATGCCCCCTGCTCATCATCTCCTCGTGCGGACTTCTTCCCCAGCGTGCTTGTCTCTGGTAAGTCCTCTGGCCATGCATGAGAGAGAAGGATTGAAAGAGAGAAAGTTAAAAAAAAAAAAAAAAAACGAAGAGAAGGGAGGAGCCGGGTTACAGAACCCAGCTCTCTCCCCTTCCCTTCTCCGTGACGTTGGTTCAGGCCCGGCGGCGTGCCAGCCGCCTCGCCGGGCCTGAGCCCCGGCCGACGACCCCACCGGCATCGGGGGCGGCGTCCGGTGGGGTGCCGGAGAACAAAGAGAGAGAGAGGTGGCGGAGGAGGGAGAAAGAAACAACCTGTGACGGAGTCACCGACGGTCCGACTCTTGGTTCGGGCCCGGCGGTGTGCTCGCCGCCTCGCCGGGCCTGGGCCTTGGTCGGAGACCTCCACCGGCGCCGGGCGTGCGTCCGGTGGAGGTCCGGCCGGCCATGGTGGCCAGCCGTGCCGCCGGCGTAATCCGTGAGCCGCGGGTGATAACGAGGGAGAAGAATGAAATTAAAAGGAAAGAAGGAGAGGGGAGGCCGGCCACGGCGGTGGCCGGCTCTGGCCCGGCCACCGGAGTCCGGACCGCCCCGGATTGGGCCGGCAAAGTCGCCGGCGTGATTTCGAGCCGCCGCGAAGGAATAGAGAAAAGATGGGATTTAATCCAAATTGATGAAAGAAATAGAGTGGGAGAGGCTGGCCGCGGCGGCGGCCGGCCACGGTCCGGCCAACGGTGGCCGGACCGCCTCCAATTTGGCCGGCGGCGGCCCTGGCCGCCGGCACAGCATCCGGCTCCTCTGTTTCGTTTGAAACAGAGGAGCTGGGTTAAAAAGAGTTAATGGGCCGCTGGGCCATTTGACTGTTGGGCCATCTCTGAGCCCAGTTTGAGCATCGTTTTGGGCCTTGTATCGGGCCAAGAATGATAAAATAAATATATGGCCCGAATCAGGATTGATTCTAGTTTCTGGGAATAATTTTATTTCCCTATTTGGGTGTATACATTGAGAGATATTCAAGCCCAAAGTTGGGCCCGTGAAGTGGTTTGGGGTAGAATTTAAGAATTATTTTATAATTCAGATTTTAGAAATTTAATAATGAAAAATGATTATGTAGGTTCCCAGGAGTCCAATTAGTTGGGTTATCAAGTGAAATTCGTGTACTGTGGTAAGTAAGTCAAGTATTATAATTTTATTAATTATTTAATTTGTGAACTGTGAAATTACAGTTAAAAATAATTATGTTAATTTGGCAAAATCATGTTATTACTATGATAATATGTAATCATGATAATGACAGTAAAACTTTATGTGTCACCGCGGTTCTCACATGACAGATTCCCACATGACAGGTTCTCACATGACAGATTCTCACATGACAGATTATCACATTATCACATGATAGATTATCACATGACAGATGACAGATGACAGACACTGGTACCAGGACCCTTCCTCTTAGGGGATGTTTAAGAGGGCTACACATTATCACATGACAGATGACAGATGACAGACACTGGTACCAGGACCCTTCCTCTTAGGGGATGTTTAAGAGGGCTACACATTATCACATGACAGATGACAGATGACAGACACTGGTACCAGGACCCTTCCTCTTAGGGGATGTTTAAGAGGGCTACACATGATGTGTATTGTAGGGCCGTGGGACACATAAAGAAAAATAATGACAGTATAAACAATGTAATTGTTATTGAATTAAGCTAATTGATCTGATGACATGAACCTAATGATAGCCTGATAAATGAAATTTTGAAATTATATTAGGCTTACTTATTGAGTGTGAGCTCATAAAATTCTCATAATGTTTTTCAGAGCCTCAGGAATGAAGATGGATAATTGAAATAGAAGGAGTTTCTATTAAGAAGACTTAGTTTTATTATTTTGATTTAGTTCAGATTTATTTGTAGGGCAGATAGCCCAAGACTGGTAATTATGGTTTGTAACAAATCATGGATATGGAATTTGCTTTATATTGATTTATGTGATAAGTTCAAGACGCCTTCCATGCCCGGCATGCGGCGGGTTGTCACCCTAGCTCAAATTTTTGGGTCTGGGGCGTCACAGGATGCGAGTAGCCAATTAGGAAAGGCATAAGGTTTAATCATGTTTGATTCATTATTGTCAATTCAAGAATATATTCTCTATTAACTAATTAGCAATGGTAGGACTAATTATCTGAGTGATAGTTGAGCTAGCAAAAATGAGTGCTTAGCTCTAATATAATTGACGTATTAAACCAAAAAAAGTAGGATTAAATGATCACTTCGATTACAAAACTGCTAAATTGTAACAGTAAGCTTAGCTTTACGATGCTTCTACTAGCTAATATTTTACTCCTACTCTTTGTGTCACTATCAAATTTAGCTTTAAAAGGTGAACAAGTTGCATCATCTACTTTTAATATTTTAAAAATTAAAATTAAATTTGTACCATTTAGACTAAAACTAAACTCTCATTGTGGGTATTCTAAATTTCAAATTTGTTTGATCTTACTTTAAGATAAGATCCCTAAAAAGTTCATAAAATCTAAATGCTTATTTGATATCTTTATCTAAACGAAAACAAAAACTAATCTAAATTCTTTCCCAATGCACCTATAGGCTAAACCAAGGATACTCATCGAAAATCTAAATAATTTAAAATATATAATTTATAAAAAGTTTATAATCATAATTGCCAAGAGATTAGTTGAATAGGACCTAAGTAGAACATAGAGGGACTAGAAAGACTATTAATATATTATCTCCTAAAAGACTTTATATTTAATCATTTTATGTGGCAAGAATAACTTGTAATAAATTATAAAATAGCTTGTGCAAGGACACTAAACAGCTTGTGTAAGGTGACTAAGTTGTTACAGATTATAAACAACTTTTCATAACAACTGTCGTATTACTTGCAAGAAAATTAGTTGCCAAAAAAAAGAGACAGCAAAATTTCAATCATTTGGCGTGCATTTGCTTTTTGTGCCCGAGTCCTTTCAAAATTTCTACATTGTATTCTATGAAAATTTCTAAAAACTTGTCATTAAAATAATTAATTTTTGTTACAATTTATTCTTACTATCATAAATGAATTTCTTGGGACTCACTTAAATCTAATATGAGTACAAATAGAATTTATCGTGTAAATTATTTTAATAGAGAACCTGAGTTTACATGCACTCAAAATAAAAGATGCTTCAATTTTATGATTTGAGCACAAGGGGGGTGCCACTTGTTGGAAATTTTAGTATATTCCAATATCCAAAACTTTTCTCCAAACCAATATCTAAAAGTTTCCCTCCAAAAGCTTTTCCTTCTTTTGTCATGAAACCACTCTTTTAGCCCTACATGAAAAACATAACAAATCTTACTCTTACTTATATATGTGTTACTCCCTTGCTTGGTTGAATGGTTGTGAGAAAGCTCACGCACGCGCGAGCCGGGCCAAACCCAATACAAATCGATGAAGCCAATTTCGGAAACCTGTTAATCGAGCGCGGCGCGTGTTTCACGAATGTGCGTGTAATAAGTAAGATTTTTATCCTTTTTAAATTTTCTTTTCCTGATAAGTCATCGTTTGACTGATTGACTGAGATAAGTCTTTTTATTTCTTTGACCGAACGTTGGACGCTGACCGACCCGACCTTTGGACCGATTGCTTTCAACTGGTGGTTGCTTCCTTATAAATATTCGAAGCAATGCCGGTGATTATTAATTCAATTTTTTGCTTTCCATCCTTATCCAGAGATCCATTCCTTCGCCCTTATCCAGTCCAGAGATTCATTCCTTTGCTTTCGTTCTTATCCAAAGAGAAGGAACTCATTCGGTTGTTCATCCTCTTCTGTCATTGGTGTGTCCATGCCTGTTAGAAAACTCGCTGCTATTGTATCCTGAAGGGTAGTCGTACTCTGATCTTCTGCACCGAAATATCTCCGAAAGACGTGAATCTACTCTTAAGGACAGTGCCATGCACGCCACAACATCTTTCATATAGATTCAAATAGATAATATCATCCCGGATACTATCTTTTCCTCACCTTTATCCAACAATCTTAAGAGTAGATATTGACTCTATTATGTTTGCTGCTACTAAGTCCTTTCCCAATACATCCAAGATTGAGCAATTTATTAGTTTTCATTATTAACATTGGCAAGAAAAATATTTTCAATATTAGATGTTCATAATATTGCATATGTTTTGATTGATCCTAAACCTGAGAAAGAGAAGGACCTTCTAAATTGAAAAAAAAAGGCTAACAGAATATGTAGGCATACTATTCTTAGTATTCTATCTAATGAACTATTTGATATTTATTATCCTAAGATTTGGAAAAGCCTTAAAAGAAAATATATTCTTGAAGATGCTGATTCTCAAAAATTTGCAATAGGAAACCTTTTTAGCTTTACCATATCAGATCCATGCTTTTCATGTGTCATCTTAGATCCATGCTTTCCATATTCTCATAGATGATCTTAAAAATAAAAATATTATTCTTCCTGTTACTTTTATTGCTGGATTCCTAATTAAAAAATT
Organism: Calamus simplicifolius; assembly: GCA_900491605.1. Lineage (NCBI taxonomy): Eukaryota > Viridiplantae > Streptophyta > Magnoliopsida > Arecales > Arecaceae > Calamus > Calamus simplicifolius. The sequence goes on along the minus strand of UESW01003252.1, from coordinate 8,447 downwards.
ATCTGAATCTTGGAAAGATTATAAGAATAATCTAAAGCATAAAAGAAAGTCTATATCCCTTGAAGACATCATTGTGCATATTAGGATTGAAGAGCAAAATAGAGCCCGAGAAAAGATAGAAAAAGCTAAGGAAATAGCTGGTACGGCTAATCTAATAGAGGATGGATCTAGTAAGGATAGACATAAGTCCTATAAGCCCAAACATAGAAACCATTACAAGAAATATGATAAGAAGCCTCATGTTCAGAAGAGTCAAAATTTTAAGAAGAAAAATGGATCTTGCTATGTTTGTGAAAAACCAGGACACCATGCTGCCCAATGTAGGTTCAAAAAAATCAATGATGCTCTAGCCAAACCAAAGGCTAACTTGATGGTTGGAGAAGATGTGATTATTGAGGTTGTTAGCGAGGCAATATTATTGTACATATAAAGGACTGGGTGATAGATTCTGGAGCCACGTGTCATATATGTAGCGAAAGAAATGCATTTGCCTCCTATATCGCACTGCCAGAAGGAGAGGAATAAGTCATCATGGGAAACTCAAAGTCTTGTTCAGTGATTGGCAAAGGAAAAGTCAATCTAAAACTGACTTCTGAAAAAGTCCTTTCACTTAGAGATGTGCTACATGTGCCGAACATGCGTGTGAACCTGATTTTCATGGCCTTGCTTGGGAAAAATGGTGTGAAAGTATCATTTGAGTCTAACAAAGTTGTCATGACCAAATCTAAAAATTTTATTAGGAAAGGATATTGTAACCAGGGTTTATTTGTATTAAATGTACTCGAAGTTATGAATGGAAATGCATCATCTTCTTCTGCTCACTACAAGGGAACAAAAATATTGCGATGCCCAAATGCGTCGCTAAACATGCTATTGCGACGCAATAGCGACGCAATGATGGCGTCGCTCAGATGATCGTCGCAACCTCAATTTGTCGCAATTGCGTCGCGTCACAGTGACTCTCTGCGACGCAACAATGCATCGCAATATTACAACGCATCCAAATGTGTCACTAAATTTAAAACTAATTTTTAATATTTAAAATTATTATTAAATATTGTGACGCATTCAATTACGTCGCAATATTGCGATGCGTTTCGTTGCATCGCAATATTTAATAATAATATTTTAGATATAATAGCGACGCAATTTGAGTCGCTAATGTGTCGCTAATAAATTTTTTTAAAATATTGCGACTCTAGGTCATTGCGTTGCAATATTTAATAATAATATTTTAGATATAATAGCGACGCAATTTGAGTCGCTAATGCGTCGCTAATAAATTATTTTTAAAATATTGCGATGCCAGGTCATTGCATCACAATATTTAATAATAATATTTTAGATATATTAGTGACACAATTTTAGTCGCTAATGCATCGCTAATTAAATTTTTTAAAAATATTGCGACACCAGCTCATTGCGTCGCAATATTTAATAATAATATTTTAAAAATATTAGCGATGCAATTTCAGTCGCTAATTATCGCTAATTAAATTTTTTTTAAAAAAAAATAAAATATTAAAAATTAAAATGGTTAATACAATTTCGTTACATTTAAATATTGATCGAAACATTCTTTACTCATATTGATCCAAACAATAATCATTCAATTTTCAAAAATAATTAATATATTAAAATTTTGAAGTTTTCATGTACAACATATAAAAAGAAAAAAAAATACATCAAGAATCTGAGCGATCACGTGGAGGCTGGAGACCCTGCGACAAGCGGCTAACCATATCCTACAAATGATGCATCTGATCTCGCACATCTGCAAGCTCCTGATCTCGGCCTCGCATACGCTGCTCGAACTCGTGCTCAACCTCCTGCCGAACCTCCTGACGAACGTCCTGTCGAACCTCCTCCGCAATAGATCTTCGAATGTCGTCTAAATACTCGGCAGGAATATCACCAGAATATCACGAGCTGAGGCCTGATGGGGAAAATATGAAGAAGCTCTAGTGCCCAGACCATAGACCCTGCGGTCTCGCGGCTGGGCACCAACAGCCTCCAAAAACACACACCGACTCTCCTCTGCTGAGAGTTCGACGGGCGTCTCCCCATCAGTGGAGTCGACCTGCGATGCCTGGGAGCGAAGCTCCTCGACTCGTGTCTTTGAATTATAAAATAACAATAAATGAATTAATAAATTTCTCGAAATAAAATTTTAGAAATTAAACAGATACTACATAAAGCTAATTTCTTGCCGCAACCTCCCGTGATCGTGTGTCGACCCAGGAACCATCCCTCCTGGTGTGTGTCGCCCTGAATAGACGAAACTCACCAGGATCTCCGCCCTCCTGCTCAGACTATAACAAAAAAAAATTTGATATTAATACAAATATTTGTAAATAACTAAATTAGTAATTAAAGTATTTATGTTTTCTTACCATACGGCGTATGTGCTCCTGAATCGAAATGGAGCCCGAAGTATGGCGGGAGAGACCCATGCCAGGACCGCCCTTCTCGGATCGGCGGTTCATGCTGGCTGATGCGGACCTCCTGCGCCAGCCATCAACTGCCAGGCCTTCTGCCACTCGTGCCAAATACCCTCTAGCACATGCGCAGGACGCTGACCCGATGACCTCCAATGATGAAGCATGTCGGAGTATCGGCGTCCCGTGAGAGCCTCCCATGCTGCCTTAATGGCATCATGGCTGGCAGGGTCCCACGTAAACTTTTTCTGCATTAAAATAAACAGTTAGTTTCAGAATTTATTAAGATTAAGAAATTTTATATCAGTGATAAATTGTATTTAATAAGTTTACCTGAAACTCAGAAAAATAAAACTCCCTCGTGGCTGCAGATACGTGGCGCCAATCGTAGCCACTGGGATCTGCATGCCTCTGAAATACAGCGCTGATGTGGCTGGATACATGATGCTACTCAATAAATCTGTTAAAAAAATACATGTTTATAAGTAATTGACTTAAAAACATAATATATTTTTAATTAGTATATACTTACAGTCCATGAGCATCCAGTCGAAGTACGATGCGGCCGATGGTGGAAGAACTCTCGGAGGTATGTGCCGATCGGCTGGATGGTAATACCAATGCAGGATCACCGCCGACTGCTGAAGAGATCGAAGGATGTGCGATGTTTGGAGATCCGAACTCTCCATCTCCAAGCTCATGTGATCTGATGCAGCAGGGCTACGTCCCTGCTCACTCCGTATGTCGTCGGTAGATCTACCTCTTCCCGTCATACTGAAAATACTAAAGATTCATGCAATTAAATTACGATTAATGATTGACTATGTAAAAATTTAACACTTATAAAATAAAGTTGAATTTAAAAAAACCTCTATGTTTAATCGGTGTCATTTGTTTCGTGAAATGTTGGTTCAACATCCGATGCGTATCGGACTGCGATTCAGTTTCATTATCATCGGAAGGAAACCGAACATTTGCATCCGCAATTTCTTGGACATCACCATTTGGATCTCTAAGTGATGTTTCAGGAGCCCTTGTGTCGTCCTCAATTGCATGCATTTCCATCTCATCCTCTTGAAATGCAGGGCACTCGGCTGATTGACTTGATGAACTCTCCTCTAATAAGATTGTTGAACGTGGGACGATTTTAGAAACAGCCCACCAATCTCGCTTGTCGTTGCGCAAACTTGGATATCCGCAGTAAAACACTTGCTGAGCTTGGGATGCAAGGATGAATGGGTCATATTTCTGCAATCTTCGTCGATGGTTCACTTCAACCAAATTGTAGTCGTTATGAACCCTTTTGCCCACAGGAACTGTCGGATCGAACCAATCGCAACGAAACAATACGGTTCGTTTCATAGGCCAACCGGGATATTCAACTTCAACCACCTCTACTAACTTTCCGTAATAATCCTGCATATTTGCTCCAACACTTTCTCCTTTAACACACACGCCCCAGTTCTGCGTGCCTCTTGAAGCTGCTAATCGTTCAATCTGAAATTTGTACCCATTAACAAAATAGCCAGTAGAGGTTGTTACGGTCTTCAATGGCCATTGCGATAGACATTTAATGAAAATATTGTCGGTTGGGACCATGGACCGTTTACCTATAAATTAATAAGCTATTCACAACCAATTCGAAAAATAAAAGCCATTATTGAAATTGATTGAGTGATACTACTCACAAATTCATAAAACCAGTAAGCGAACTCCGTTTCTAACTTCTGCCAATTGCAACTTGACTGATGTCGGGATTCATCTGTCGTTGTCTATCACAATACATCCTTATGGGATGATAAGGATTAAAATTGATGTTAGCAATTAAATATTATGGTATATTATAATTTAAATTAGAAGTTCCAATTAAGCATTGAAGTATACACTTACTCAATATATGGATCGACTTCTCTACAGTTCATTAGGATGTAATAATGTGCTGCATTATACTCCATATCGCTAAGATTTCTTGACTTCTGCCCCCCAAATGAACGGCCGATACCTTTAAAAATTGATATTCTACCGTCATTAGGTTCTCCTTCGTCCACACATACGTCATCGTTACGACCAAGATTTTGGCTCCTCGTGTGGACGTGACCCTCAAAGTAATGCGAGGCAAAAGCTGAAACTTCTTCGACCAAGTGTGCATTGCATATAGAACCTTCAACCCTTGCCTTATTACGCACATTATTTTTAACTTCTTAAGGTACCTATATGTAAAGTTGAGACAAAAAATTAACCAATTTTCTCGCAATGAAATAATATTTGAAATGTCAACATATCTTAATGATGTATATTTACCTCTCGAAAGGATACATCCAGCGATACTGCACGGGACCAGCTATGCTCGCTTCGTATGGCAAGTGAACCGGTAAATGCTCCATTGAGTCAAAAAAACTGGGAGGAAATATTCGCTCCAGCTTGCATAAAATAATTGGAATTTCCTCCTCAAGCCTTGCCATGGATGCAGAATAATGACTGCGGCAGATAACTCCTTGAAGAACAAGCTGAGCTCCGTCAATGCCTTCCAGACATGTTGCGGAAGCAACTCACGAAAAGCTATAGGCAATAACCGTTGCATGAAAACATGGCAGTCGTGACTCTTCATGCCGAACAACTTGAGCTTATGCATGTCCACACACCTACCGATATTTGAGGCATAACCATCTGGAAATTTTAACCCTCTAAGCCAGTTACATAAAACTTCTCGTGAATTTCTGTCAAGAGTGTAACAGGCTTTAGGATAGGTCCCGTCGGCACTCCTCCTCAAATCACCTCTTCTGCAATACTGATTAAGTTCTTCTCTTGACTTTGCAGTGTCTTTGTTTTTCCCGGGATGTTTAGCACCGTGTTAAATATGTTATCAAAAAAATTTTCTCGATATGCATAACATCCAAGTTGTGCCGGATGAGATTTGTGCTCCAATAAGGCAAATCCCAAAATATACTCCGCTTCTTCCAGTTATGTTCTTTACATATACGGCCATTTATTCTATCTGCATCTGGTTCCCAAGCATACCTCAACCCCAAATGCTCTATAGTATCAAATATATCCGTGCCGGACCTAACCGGTTCGGCGAATTTTGTGACTGCTTTGTTCTTCCGGAAGGCGATCAAGTTACGCCTGTAAGGATGATTTGGGGGCAAGAACTTCCTATGATTATCAAACCATGACTGCTTACCACTCTTCTGCAATGTAAATGCATCCGAATCATACATGCAATGAGGGCATGCCAGACGTCCAGCAGTGCTCCAACCAGACAACATTGCATATGCCGGGAAGTCACTTATTGTCCACATCAAAGCAGCTCTCATGATGAAATTCTGTTTCATAGAAATGTCGTAGGCTACGACTCCTGTTTCCCACAACATTTTCAATTCGGCCACCAACGGTTGCAGGAAGACATCAATCTTTTCCTTTGGATTTGATGGTCCTGGAACCAAAACTGTCAAAAACATTGCAGTATCTTTCATGCACTTCCATGGAGGAAGGTTATATACAGTCAGTATCACAGGCCAACATGAATACTGTTGCCCCGCTTGACCAAATGGTTGGAAGCCATCGGTACAAAGACCTAATCTCACATTCCTTATATCTTCAGCGAAATCAGGATGATTTTCATTGAAATGCTTCCAAGCTTTTGAATCTGATGGATGCCGCATTTCATCCTCTTTAGATTCATGTTCGGCATGCCATCTCATATCAGCAGCTGTAGCCTCAGATCTGTATAATCTCTGCAGGCGTGGAGTAAGAGGAAAGTAATGCATCCTCTTGTAAGGCACACTTTTCCTCCTACTTGTACTAGCTCCCCCTTCGCCATTTTTGTACCTCGATTGCCCACAAATCTTACACCATCTCAGCTCTGAGTCTTCACCCCAATATATCATACAATTGTTCAAGCAACAATCGATCTTATTAACTGGGAGCCCAAGCCCACGCAACAACTTCTTCGTTGAGTAAAAACTGTCTGCTACAACATTATCATTTGGCAAAATTTCCTTGATTAACCCAGCTACAGAATTGAACGCCTTTTCTGATAATCGATGTTCTGCCTTAATATTCAACAACCGAGCAGCCGTAGACAACTGGGAATGACCCTCACAACCAGGATACAATTCTTGATTTGCAGCACGCAACATATCATAAAATTGTGTGCATCTGGATTTGGTTCTTCCATAAATGTATTCTGATTGAATTCATTACCCGATGCATTCATCACCATTTCTTCATATGTGTTTAAATTCACAAATGGTTCATCAACGGGAATTGACACTTGTTGGCTTGTAACAGCTGCTGGAATTTCCTCTGGTTCACCATGACAGTACCAAACATCGTAATCAGGAACAAACCCCTTTTTACACAAATGCACCTTAACAGTTTCAACATCTCTGTAGGCTTTATTCTGACACCTGTGAAGTTGCATGGGCACCTAATCCTAGGCCCATCCATCCATTCAGGTTGGCTACATGCAAATGCGATAAATTCTTCCAATCCATTCAGAAAATCTGGATTAAGCAAGCCATCTTTTATCCTTGCATACATCCACGAGCGAGCCCCGCTCATTTTTGACCGACTTATACAATTTCTGGTAAACCATTAAAGGAAACCACAATATAAAACTATATTAGCATTACTAAATATATAACTAAATTATTTCTTTTACACAACTAAGGTTAATAACAACCATTTAAATCATTTATAACTAAACCAATTTTCTTTTACACAACTAAGGTCCCTACCCTGCAAGGCCGGCCACGGCTACGATCCTTGGCGTGCTAGCAAGGACCGAGGCACAGGTTCATGCCAGGCTAATGCTAGGGCTTGAGTTCGGGTCGGGCCGCAAGGCGGTCCGTTCAATCATGAGACTTCACAAGCATTCAAGTGTCCTAAATTAATTCCACCTTCACTCCATGTCTAAAAGGTAAGGCCCTATCCCATTCAAGAATATTTTTTGTGATATGTTATTCTGCTATTAATTATCATCGATCGGTTACGTTGAAATTTCAGCAGCATTTCCCCATATGTTCTCCTAAATGTGTGGCATATATGCCACACTAGGAGAACGTATGAGCAAATACAAACCGCAATCTCAACCAACGATGATTAATAGCAGACTAACATATCGCAAAAAATATTCTCAAACTGTCCACCAGGACAATTTGAGAATTTGCAAGACTAAGTCTTACAAATTCTCAAACGGGTCTAAAGGTTATAGTGCTGTGATTAATATATGGAAATCCGAAGACAATCGAACTTATGCTTGTTATTCATAAATTCTTGTCAATTATACATATATAGGAATAGTGTTCTATATATAGTCACTGACTTCTTAAGATTATTATGTCGAATATAAATGTTTGTGAAGACTAAAATATAAATCATTGAAACTACTAATTTGTTGCTGAAAATTAAATAAAATACAACAAGACTTTCTATCTAGCATTACATAATTTAATGCATCATTCAATTTGAAGCAGAATGTAAATAATCAAGACATAACAATTGTAAATAACTACAAATGCACAAATATTATTGCATAAACAGCTATAAAGAAATGAAAAGCTACGACTGTAATTTTGAAATTAGCTAATCTAAAGAGTTATGGAGCTAAATTAGTTGACCTAAATAGCTAAGCTAATTCAGCTCGACCTATCTAAAGAGTTTTGATTGATGATCTAAAGAGATAAGGTTGATGGTCTAAAATCAGCTTACTTGAGAAGTTAAAACTGATAAGCTAAATTAATTGACCTAAATAGCTACGATTTATGAGTTTAATCAGTTGATTTAAAGAGTCATGATTGATGAGCTAAATCAGTCTATCCAAAGAGTACGACTAATGACATAAATAATTAATTTATAACTAATCTAATAAAAAATTAGATTAGTAGTCATTTTTTTAAAAAAATTAAGTTGCCCATGTTTTAAAAATATATTTATATTTTTTAATATTTGTCATCAAATTATTTGAAAATATTTTAAAAATAATAAAATATGATAGAATCTAATTTT
>UESW01003251.1:69540-99794 GCA_900491605.1 Calamus simplicifolius | reverse complement strand
CGTACGATGAACCCCAGAATCAGGGGTGAGTGCATGCCTAACCAGGCCAGTGGGGCTGGTTGTGAGCAGCCCGTGGGGGCATGAATCATAGCTCAGTGGAGCTGATTACTATATATAGCCCGTGGGGGCAGAGAGAAAACCCGAGGTTCCAGGGTTAAGGAACAAAGCACTTTGCCAGGTGAACCGCACGGGTAAGGGGTGCTATTTGTGCGGGGATCCTGTTGCTAGTCACGCACCCGATGAGAGTACACCTACAGAAGGGCGACTGTAGGGTGGTACCTCAGAGGCATTACACACACAGCCCAGCATCATGAGATCTAAAAGCATATGTTGTGATATAAAAAGGGCCAATGGGCCAAATAGTTATCCCGAGAGGGAGAGCTTACTTGAGATGCCAGTGGGCAAGCAGATCCTGATGGGAGTCTGGGTTGTAGATAAAGAATGCATATCTTCATATTGCAATGCATGAAGTTTTATTTTAATGAGTTATCTTTCAGTGAAGAGTTATTATAGAGTATTCCAGTACTGATATGTTATTTGAAGAATAAGCTACATTTTATTTTATCTGATATCATGTTAAAAATGTACTTTGAGTTGTACAAGTTAAATAGTTTCAGCATACGATTGAAATTAAGAGGTTATGGTTCTCTATTTCTCCATAGTTAGATGGTTATCCAGTCACTGGGACTTAGGTCTCATCCCTCTATGATTTAAATGTTCTTTCAGATCAGTGAGTATTTCTGCCAGGATCACAAGATAAACAGGACAGGACCCTTAGCTGGTGAAGCTTGCTTGGATGCAAGAGTGTTTAAATGCTAGCCTTGTATATTGAGAGAGTGTGGTTTGATAATTGTATTTTGTATATGTGTATGTGTACAGTGGGATGTAATGATGTTTTAGACCTTTTTGGATATGAATACGAGACTTATGTTTTGGAGAAATTATGAGCATGATGTGTGCACTTAGGATTTTAATGTCGAATGTGAATGTGATCTTGTAAACTGCCTGAGGAATGTCATGAAAAATATTATCTGAGCAGGTTGATGCTTAATGTTGATTGGGTGATTTGTGTATATAATTGAGATGAAAATGAAAAGTTTTTAACAGGATGTGTTTTCGTGTGTCTGCCACTTATGATAATTAGTTGGGGTTCTCTAGCTCTTTATGGAGCGCTACATAAAGACTAGTAAAACTCTATCCGATTACCACAAGTGTGCAGGTGTGCTGTCGGTGGCCCCAGAGAGGAGGGGGAGCTGACAAGTTTTGGTATCAGAGCCCTAGGTTATTAGGTCCTAGGGGAATAAGTATGAGTATGAGTCTAGGATGATTGAATGTTTTATGATTATAGCTATTGAATGATGAAACTGATGTAATGAATAATGTCTTGTAGGACGATTACTACAAAGGCATCTAGAGAGACAGAGCAATCTTCAGGCAGGGATAGAAGCAAAGGTCAAAGTAGATTCAGAAGGTCAGTTAGAAGAAGTCAAATTGATAGAATGGCTTCTAGTGATTCCACCGAGCCAGTATCTAAGGAGGCTAGAGTGGGGGCATCTCCAGAGCAGATGCCAGAGTCTTCTTCACAGTCTATTACCCCTGTGCCAGTAGACCCATCTCGAGTACAGACTCAGGGGCCTAGTATGTCAGAGTTGGTAGGCATGATTACTCAGGCTGTGGTAGCAGCTGTGGGTGCTAGTTCTAGCCTTCCATCTAAAAATACTGAGGTTGTGAGGAATGTGGAAAGAGCCAGAAAGTTAGGGGCTCTGGAGTTCCAGGGAACTACTGATCCTATTCAGGCCGGGGCATGGCTGCAGAGGATCGAGAGAGTATTTGATGTGATGGGATGCTCTGAGGAGCAGAGGCTGAGTATTGCCACCTTTTTACTGGAGGGTAGAGCCCAGAGTTGGTGGAGATCTATTCAGGGCAGGCAGCCCCAGGGAGTGGAGTTGACATGGGAAAATTTTAGAAGAGAATTTCATCAGCAATATTATTCTGAGATTTATAGGGATCAGAAGAGGAGGGATTTCCTTTGTCTGACTCAGGGGAGGATGTCCGTGGCAGATTATGAAGCCACTTTTGTGGAGTTATCTCAGTTTGCTAGGGCCTTGGTGGCTGATGAGAGGGAGAGATGTCGACTATTCCAGGATGGGTTGAATCTCCCTATTAAAGCCAAGACCTGTATGCAGACCTACAATAATTACTCTGAGTTGGTGCAGGGAGCACTCAAAGCCGAGGAGATTGAAAAAGAATATATGAGTAGGAGGCAGGATAGAATGAAAAGAAGTGCTCCTAGTTATTCTTCTGCTCCGGGAGGGACTCAGCCATTTAAGAAACCCCAGAGGACTGGACAGTTTTATTCTGGGTTTAGAGCCCCTGGTGATGTGGGCAGAGGATCCGTATCTGTGTCAGCATCTAGCCCAGTTCAAAGAAAGCCTTATGTGGGTGTGCCTCAGGTTGCCTCCAGCAGGGTGTCTGGTGATGTAGGGGAGCAGGGTCGTCCTTCTAGTGGAGGGAGAAATATACCCCCATGTAATGTATGTGGAAAACTTCATTTGGGAGAATGTAGGAGGGGCAATAAGGGATGTTATATTTGTGGTGATCTAGGTCACCTGAAGAGAGATTGCCCTAGGAGAGGGCAGCAGGCTGGTGGGCTTCCTCAGGGGCCAGTAATGCCAAGGGGACAGCCTAGTAGGAGGGGTGATGGTAGTGTTGTGGCTTCAGCCAGTCAGGTGGGGCCTAATGTTAATCAGCCAGGAGGGTCATCCAGTATTCCGAGAGCCGAGGCCAGAGTGTTTGCCATGACCAGACAGGAGGCTCAGATTGATCCTGATGTGGTGACAGGTATGCTACCCATCGATAATCATGATGCTTATATTTTAATTGATTCTGGATCTACGCATTCATTTATCTCATGTGAGTTTGCTAAGCATCTAGTTAGAGATGTGGGCCAGTTGGGTAGTCAGTTGGTAGTATCTATGCCCGTAGGGAGGCCTTTTATAGCAGACCAAGTGTATAGAGGTTGTGATATTTCTGTGGGGAGTCAGAAATTAGCAGCAGATTTGATTCCTTTGAGGTTGAAAGAGTTTGATGCCATTTTGGGGATGGATTGGCTATCTGTGCATAGAGCCAGAGTAGATTGCTTAAGGAAGGAGGTGATGTTGCAAACTTCTGATGATAGAGAGTCTGTTTTGTTGGTGATAGGAGGGGGTTACCCTCAGGAGTGATTTCAGCTCTGTCAGCCAATAGAATGCTAGCAAAGAGATGTGAAGCCTATTTAGCTTGTGCAGTGAGCCTAGAGGGCAATGGTTTAGAGCTGACGAATATCCCTGTGGTAAGGGATTTTTCAGATGTATTTCCTGAGGAGTTGCCAGGGTTACCTCCTGACAGAGGATTTGATTTCAGTATAGATCTAGCCCCAGATACCAGACCAATAGCCAGGGCACCTTATAGAATGGCTCCAGTTGAATTGAAAGAATTGAAAAGTCAGTTACAAGAATTATTGGATAAAGGGTTTATTAGACCCAGTATATCACCATGGGGTGCACCAGTGTTGTTTGTGAAGAAAAAGGATGGTACCTTGAGGTTGTGTATAGACTATAGACAGTTGAACAAGGTGACCATTAGAAACAATTATCCATTACCAAGGATCGATGATTTGTTTGATCAGCTGCAGGGGGCAGCAGTGTTTTCAAAGATTGATCTGAGATCTGGGTATCATCAATTGAGAATAAAGAATGAGGATATATCTAAGACTGCTTTCAGGACCAGATATGGTCATTATGAGTTCTTGGTAATGCCATTTGGCTTGACAAATGCTCCAGCTGCTTTTATGGGCCTGATGAATCAAGTATTTCAAGAGTATCTAGATAAATTTGTGATAGTATTCATTGATGACATCTTGATTTATTCTAGAAGTAGTGAAGAGCATGAACAGCATCTGAGGACAGTTTTGCAGATATTAAGAGAAAAGCAATTATATGCAAAGTTTAGTAAAAGTGAATTTTGGCTGGATGAGGTAAAGTTCTTGGGACATGTAGTTTCAGCCAAAGGTATTATGGTAGATCCTCAAAAGATTGAAGCTATAGTAAATTGGGTATCACCTACCAATCAGACTGAGGTGAGGAGTTTCTTGGGGTTAGCAGGATATTATAGAAGATTTATAGAAAATTTCTCGATTTTGGCTTCTCCTATGACTAAGCTGCTTAGAAAGAATATCAAGTTTGATTGGTCAAATGAATGCCAGAAGAGTATGGATGAATTGAAAAGGAGATTAACCTCAGCCCCAATCCTAATACTACCTGATAGTGCCAGTGATTATGTGATCTATAGTGATGCCTCATTGAAGGGTTTGGGGTGTGTTTTAATGCAGAATGGGAAAGTAGTGGCTTATATATCTAGACAGTTGAGATCCCATGAAAAGAATTACCCCACCCATGATTTGGAGTTAGCTGCTGTTATATTTGCATTGAAGGTTTGGAGGCACTACTTGTATGGAAGAAGATGCCAGATATTTACTGATCATAAGAGCTTGAAATATATTCTGACCCAGAAGGAATTGAATTTAAGGCAGAGAAGATGGATTGAATTGATTAAAGACTATGATTGCACTATTGAGTATCACCCAGGGAAAGCTAATGTTGTGGCTGATGCCTTGAGTCGAAAGTCTATGGCCACATTGGCTTCTATCAGAACCGTACAGCTACCCTTGATGATTGAGTTAAGGAGGTTAGATGCAGAGCTAGCTGTAGAAGAGTCAGGAGCCTTGTTGGCTACTTTCAGAGTGAGACCCCAAATGCTAGAAGAAATAAGAGAAGCTCAGTTGCTAGATCTACATTTGCTTAAAGCTAGAGATTTAATTCAGAGTGGGTCTCAGTCAGAGTTTTCTGTTAGAGGTGATGGAGTGTTATTATTCAAGGGCAGAGTTTGTGTGCCAGCTGTGGAATCAGTGAAAGATCAGATTTTAAGGGAAGCACATAGCTCAGCTTATTCAATGCATCCAGGTAGTACTAAGATGTATAGAACTATCAAACAGAATTACTGGTGGAATGGTATGAAAAAGGAGATAGCTGAGTATGTATCTAAGTGTTTGGTGTGTCAGCAGATTAAGGCTGAACATCAGTGTCCAGCTGGAAAGCTTCAGCCTCTGTTTGTGCCAGAGTGGAAGTGGGAGCATATAACTATGGATTTCGTTGTAGGACTCCCAAAGACCAGAAGGGGCAATGATGCTATATGGGTGATAGTTGATAGATTGACTAAGTCTGCTCATTTTCTGCCAATTAAGATTGTCTTTACCTTGGATAGATTAGCAGAATTATATGTGCATGAAATTGTGAGTAGGCATGGTGTGCCAGTATCGATAGTATCAGATAGAGATCCAAGGTTCACATCTCAATTTTGGGCAGAATTACAGAAAGCTTTGGGGACTAAATTGAGGTTCAGTACAGCATTTCATCCCCAAACCGATGGTCAGTCAGAAAGAACCATCCAGACACTGGAGGATATGCTGAGAGCTTGTGTCATGGAATTTTCTGGTAGCTGGGATGATCATCTACCTTTGATAGAGTTTGCTTACAATAACAGCTACCATTCTAGCATTGATATGGCACCATATGAGGCCTTGTATGGGAGAAAATGTAGAACTCCAGTGTGTTGGGATGAGGAGGGAGAGAGAAGGCTGTTAGGCCCTGAGTTAGTGCAGCTTACAGCAGATCAAGTTAAAATTATAAGAGCTAAATTAAAGGCAGCCCAGGATAGACAGAAGAGCTATGCAGATAAAAAGCATAGAGAGGTAAAGTTTGAGGTTGGAGATAGAGTCTTTCTGAAGGTATCTCCTTGGCGAGGTATTATGAGATTTGGAAAGAAAGGCAAGTTGAGTCCCAGGTATATTGGACCCTATGAAATTCTGGAAAGAGTTGGGACACTAGCTTATAGATTGGCTTTACCTCCAGAGTTATCTCAGATTCATAATGTATTTCATGTATCAATGCTTAGGAGGTATGTGCCAGATTCCTCTCATGTGATTCAGTCTGAGACTATAGAGTTACAGGGGGATTTATCATTTGCAACAGAACCAGTGAAGATCTTGAGTAGGGAGATTAAGCAGCTCCGCAGTAAAAGAATTCCGTTAGTTAAGGTGCAATGGTTAAATCATCAAAAAGAGGAGGCTACATGGGAGCGAGAGGATGAGATGAGATTTAAGTACCCCCATCTATTTGAAAATATATCTAGCTAAATTTCGAGGACGAAATTTCTTAAGAGGGGGAGAATTGTAACATCCTGAAAACCTTGTAATCTATGGCATTTTCAGTTAAAATGAAAGTCAGAAAGTTTTCTTGAAATATGGGTGTGTTGGCCTTTTGATAAATGTAAAGAGAAGAAATTTTGGAGTAAATAAGTATATTTCTAAATGTTAATGAGTCTGATTTGAGAAATTGAGAGACTTAAGTTTAATGGGTTTAAATCACAAGAAAAATCAAGTTTAGTTTGAGTTTTATCCTAAATGACGTTTTTAGTGGTTGGAGTCGACTCTAATCAGAGTGGAGTCGACTCCGGCACGGTTTTAAACTTTCGGCACGCTTAGGAGTCGACCCCTGCAGTGCTGGAGTCGACCCTACTTTTCAGGAGTCGACCCCTACTTTTCTGGAGTCGACCCCTACTTCTGCTCGAGCCGACTCGCAATCTGTTCGAGCCGACTCCGCGACGGCAGGTTTTTCTGAGTTAAATCTTGAGAAATTCATATTTAATCCGTTTCAAGTCCGATTTGGATGCCGTTTGAACCGTTGGATTTCTAAAATCGAGTTCTTCAAGATGGTAAAGTCTTTTCTTAGAAATGTTACATAAAAGTATCGATTTAAGTGAAAAAGGATGATCTGGGCTATAAATCTATTAAAAAAATGCTATATCAGGGGCAAAATGGGAAAAGGCTCCGATGTCAATTGCAAATTGTGTTAAGGGCAACTTAGGAAAGAAAATATAAGGGCAAAATATCATGGTTATAAGTGAGCCACGTGTTTTCCAAAAAGCGTGTGTTAAGAGTGTTTGAGGGTAAAAGGGAGATTTGGCATGCCTTAACCCTTAAGTTTCCTATGACTTGGTCCCCAAGTCATTAGAGAAAAAGGGGAACGTGGGTTCAGCCAGAGAAAAGAAAGAAAGAAAGAAGAGGAGAAAAGAGAGGAAAAGAAGAAGAAGAAGAAGAAAAAGGAGGAAGAAAGAGAAAGGGAAAGGGAAGCTTGGGGGTTTGTGCTCGACTCCAGGTAAGCTATAGCTTCCCTAGATCTTGTATGACTTTAGATTTTCTAGATTAGTGTATTTTGAGGTAATAGTAGAAGTAATCTTGAGTAGAGATAGGGTGGAAGAAAATAATGAGATATTAGAGGATAGATCATGTATGCATGCATGGTTCATGGGAAAACCTCGTGTGGAGGTAATCCTAATAGCTATTGTATCTGTATGTTGACGTAGGTCAAGAGGGTTATTCTAGGGAGCCGAAATACCAGAGTTGAGTACCAGTTGTACCAGTCGAGGAGTAACCTACTAAGGTGAGTGGATTTCTCATCTAGCAATGAGAGGTTAATTTGAGCTAGTATAATGAGATTTATACCTAGTTATGGTATGTTATGTTTAGCAGAGTATTATGTATGTTTTAAATATGAGAAATGAGAACCTAGTATATGATAATCTGATAAATGAGTTTTGAGCATAAACACATAAGCATGAGTTTCGATGAGGGAATTTTTAATGTATACATGGCATATTTGCATGATAAAGCTTTACAAATGATGTATGAGTCATACTGAGCATCAGGCAGCTAGGGGGCTGATCACCCTTTAGACTGTACTGTAGCATGAGCATTGCACACTACTATCGAGCCGGCACCTCCTTGCGAACAGATCGTACGATGAACCCCAGAATCAGGGGTGAGTGCATGCCTAACCAGACCAGTGGGGCTGGTTGTGAGCAGCCCGTGGGGGCATGAATCATAGCTCAGTGGAGCTGATTACTATATATAGCCCGTGGGGGCAGAGAGAAAACCCGAGGTTCCAGGGTTAAGGAACAAAGCACTTTGCCAGGTGAACCGCACGGGTAAGGGGTGCTATTTGTGCGGGGATCCTGTTGCTAGTCACGCACCCGATGAGAGTACACCTACAGAAGGGCGACTGTAGGGTGGTACCTCAGAGGCATTACACACACAGCCCAGCATCATGAGATCTAAAAGCATATGTTGTGATATAAAAAGGGCCAATGGGCCAAATAGTTATCCCGAGAGGGAGAGCTTACTTGAGATGCCAGTGGGCAAGCAGATCCTGATGGGAGTCTGGGTTGTAGATAAAGAATGCATATCTTCATATTGTAATGCATGAAGTTTTATTTTAATGAGTTATCTTTCAGTGAAGAGTTATTATAGAGTATTCCAGTACTGATATGTTATTTGAAGAATAAGCTACATTTTATTTTATCTGATATCATGTTAAAAATGTACTTTGAGTTGTACAAGTTAAATAGTTTCAGCATACGATTGAAATTAAGAGGTTATGGTTCTCTATTTCTCCATAGTTAGATGGTTATCCAGTCACTGGGACTTAGGTCTCATCCCTCTATGATTTAAATGTTCTTTCAGATCAGTGAGTATTTCTGCCAGGATCACAAGATAAACAGGACAGGACCCTTAGCTGGTGAAGCTTGCTTGGATGCAAGAGTGTTTAAATGCTAGCCTTGTATATTGAGAGAGTGTGGTTTGATATTGTATTTTGTATATGTGTATGTGTACAGTGGGATGTAATGATGTTTTAGACCTTTTTGGATATGAATACGAGACTTATGTTTTGGAGAAGATTATGAGCATGATGTGTGCACTTAGGATTTTAATGTCGAATGTGAATGTGATCTTGTAAACTGCCTGAGGAATGTCATGAAAAATATTATCTGAGCAGGTTGATGCTTAATGTTGATTGGGTGATTTGTGCATATAATTGAGATGAAAGTGAAAAGTTTTTAACAGGATGTGTTTTCGTGTGTCTGCCACTTATGATAATTAGTTGGGGTTCTCTAGCTCTTTATGGAGCGCTACATAAAGACTAGTAAAACTCTATCCGATTACCACAAGTGTGCAGGTGTGCTGTCGGTGGCCCCAGAGAGGAGGGGGAGCTGACACTATGACTCAGTACTTGGCAAGGTTCGGCTCCTGACCTCCTCGCTGGCTTACTTCAATATCAGTTACATTCCACGAAGTGAAAATGCCAAGGCCGACATCCTCTCCCGTCTGACCACCTCTGCCAGCAGCATGGCAAGGGATGCTTACATTGAATGCTTGGAAAGACCCAGTATAGAGGGTGGCGAGGAAATCCTTCCGCTCACCCAAGAGCCCACATGGATGGACGCCTACATTCGTTATCTCACTGACGGCACACTCCCTGATGACCGCAACGAAGCCAGGTTGCTCAAATGGAAAGCCTCTAAATTTATCCTTCTCGACGGGCGTCTATACAGAAGGTCATTCTCCTATCCCCTGCTCAAATGCGTGGGGCCCGCCGATGCCGACTACATCTTCAGAGAAATCCACGAGGGCATCTGTGGAAACCATCTGGGGGGCAGGTCCTTAGCCCAAAAGGCCCTCCGTCAGGATATTTTTGGCTCACTATGAGGGAGGATGCGACTAAATTAGTTCAGAGATGCGACGGTTGCCAGCGCCATGCACACATCCAGCATCAACCATCTACCCCGATGAACCCGCTTTTGGCTCCATGGCCCTTCGCTCAGTGGGGAATGGACATTATTGGGCCATTCCCCCCAGCTTCTAGGCAACAGAAGTTCCTGTTAGTCGCCATTGATTACTTCACCAAATGGGTCGAGGTCGAGGCGTTGGCCAAGATCATCGAAGGCAAAGTCAAAGCTTTCTTTTGGAAGTCAGTCATATACCGCTTTGGCCTGCCTCACACCCTTATCACGGACAACGGCCGCCAATTCAACAACGAAGCATTCAAAGTCTTCTGCGACGAGCTGGGCATTCATCACCGATTCACTTCCGTTGGCCACCCCCAAACCAACGGGGAGGCGGAGGTTATGAACCGCACCATTCTTAGGGGACTCAGAACCAGGTTGGACGGGTCCAAAGGTCGTTGGGTAGAGGAACTCCCCAGCGTGATATGGGCCTATCACACGACCCCCAGAGCCCCGACGGGTGAGACTCCTTTCAGTCTCGCCTTCGGATCCGAGGCCATCATTCCTGTCGAGATTGGACTTTCCAGTCCACGCGTGGAGTCCTTCAGTGAAGAAAACAACTCCGCCCTGATTCGGGCTAATTAGACTTCATCGACGAGGCGCATGATCAGGCAAGACTACGCATGGCGACTTTTCGTCAGCGAGCAGCCAGGTACTACAACACTCGAGTTTGCCCTAAGGTTTTCTGCCGCGGAGATTTGGTCTTGAGAAAAGCTGAGGTTTCAAAGCCTACATAGGGGGGCAAACTATCCCCCAACTGGGAGGGCCCTATCGCATCACCGAGGCACTCCACCGGGGGGTACAAATTAGAGCAGCTTGATGGACAAACCCGTTCCATGCACCTGGAATGCGGATAACCTTCGTCAATATTATCAATAATGTATTCCCCTTGGGCGTGAGCAATAAAGGGGGGTCCCTTCTGACGTTACGGATTACTCTTCAAGGACCAAATCTCTCAAAAGGAGCTCGTCGGCATCGTGGCTAATGGGACACCACTCGGCCCCGGCACGGCGGTGCCCCCGAGTCGGTTAAGACCCTAGCAGCTCCGTACCCAGTCGAGTCGCCCTTCAGGCGGCACACAAACCCCTGAAGCGGTTCAAAAGGAGCTTGCCGGCATTGCGACTAATGGGACACCACTCGACCCCGGCACGGCGGTGCCCCCGAGTCGGTTAAGACCCTAGCAGCTCCATACCCGGTCGAGTCGCCCTTCAGGCGACACACAAACCCCTGAAGTGGTTCAAAAGGAGCTCGCCGCATCGCGGCTAACGGGATACCACTCGGCCCTAGCACGGCGGTGCCCCCAAGTCGGTTAAGACCCTAGCAGCTCCATACCTGGTCGAGTCGCCCTTTAGGCGGCACACAAACCCCAGAAGTGGTTCAAAAGGAGCTCGCCAACATCGCGGCTAACGGGACACCACTCAGTCCCGGCACGGCGGTGCCCCCGAATCGGTTAAGACTCTAGCAGCTTCGTACCCGGTCGAGTCGCCCTTCAGGCGGCACACAAACCCCTGAAGCGGTTCAAAAGGAGCTCGTTGGCATCGCGGCTAACAGGACACAACTCGGCCCCGGCACGGCGGTGCCCCCGAGTCAGTTAAGATCCTAGCAGCTCCGTACCCGATCGAGTTGCCCTTCAGGCGGCACACAAACCTCTGAAGCGGTTCAAAAGGAGCTCGCCGGCATTACTGCTAACGGGACACCACTCGGCCCCGGTATGGCAGTGCCCCCAAGTCGGTTAAGACCCTAGCAGCTCTGTACCTGGTTGAGTCACCCTTCAGGTGGCACACAAACCTCTGAAGCGGTTCAAAGGAGCTCACCGGCATCGCGGCTAACGGGACACCACTCGGCCCTAGCACGGCGGTGCCTCCGAGTCGGTTAAGACCCTAGCAGCTCTGTACCCGGTCGAGTCGCCCTTCAGGCGGCACACAAACCCCTGAAGCGATTCAAAAGGAGCTCGCCGGCATTGCGGCTAACGGGACACCACTCGGCCCCGGCACGGCGATGCCCTCGAGTCGATTAAGACCCTAGCAGCTCCGTACCCGGTCGAGTCGCCCTTCAGGCGGCACACAAATCCCTGAAGTGGTTCAAAAGGAGATCGCCGGCATCACGGCTAACGGGACACCACTCGGCCCCAGCACGGCGGTACCCCGAGTCGATTAAGATGCTAGCGGCTCCGTACCCGGTCGAGTCACCCTTCAGGCGGCACCCAAACCCCTGAAGTGATTCAAAAGTAGCTCGCCAGCATCGCGGCTAACGGGACACCACTCGGCCCCAGCACGGCGGTGCCCCCGAGTCGGTTAAGACCCTAGCAGCCCTGTACCCGGTCGAGCTACCCTTCAAGCAGCACGCAAACCACTCACGATGGCAGAATCAACTTCAACCGTCTTTGGTCAATCCGGACTCCTCCAAAGATAGGCTTGGCATCAAGCCGCCCGAAAAATCCTTCCTAGCCTTTGGGGGACTCATGCATAGGCAAGCCTTCTTGCGAACAGCCTGCGAGAGCACGAAATATCTTAAGTGACTGTTCATATGGCCGGCCTATCCTAGAGACGCATTCGAATATTGGCTAAGTTTGGAGTCGTGGAGCATCTTAAAAGATACTATATTCGGCTTCAACGTCGTCAGCGCGTACGGTTTGGCTACAAGACGTAAGGCACAATAATGCATTTTTCTCGGAAGGAGGAAGGTAGGATGGATCGAAACTCAAAAAGTAAGGGGAAAAGGTCTTTTTTCATTGACTGTTGAAGAAGGATACAAAATTAGGCCTGAGGCCGATTATATACAATAAAGTAAAAAGGAAAAAATAGCCTAGGGCTCGCCGGGGCCAGGCTTCCCCTCGTCTTTTTTCTCCGCAGGCTCCTCATCAGAATCGCCAGGCCGGATATCTTCGAGTTCAGCAATGTCGATCTTGAGGGCCTCGGATACTCTGACTTTGCACATTTCGAAGCCCTGAACATAGGCATCGAGGCTGGCCTCGACGACTTCTTGCTTCAACTCGGGTGAGGCCTTGTAGTTGGGCACGGCCTACTCCGCCTCGGCTTCGGCCCGCTGTGCCTTAGCCTCGACCTCCCAGGCCTTGCTCTCGGACTTTGCGGCACGGGCGCTGGCCTCGTCGGCACAGGCCACCGCCCCGGCCTTCTCCAAGCCCGCCTCCATCGCCGCCTTCTCCGCGGCGGCCACTCTCTGCAGCCTCCACCGCCGCCTTCTCCGCGGCGGCCGCTCTCTTTACCGCAATCCGAGTTTCCTCCTCAGCGCGTCGGAGCCGCTGAGTCAACTCTTCATTCTACGCCACGGTGGCCCTCGATCTCTCTGAGGCCAGCTCCATCTTGGCCTCGGCCGCGGAGGCCCAGCCGCTTTCGACTTCGGCCTAGCTCTCCATCTCCCTCAGGCGACTGGCCCAATTCTCCTCGTGGGCCGAGTTTTCCTGGCGCAGGCGAGCAAGATTTTCAGCCTGCGCCATGCTCTCCTTCCTATACTTGTCGGCCCGTGCCAGAGCCTTGGAGATTGTGGTAGAAGACTGGGCCAGCGCCTCGTGAAGGCCCAGCGCTCCAGTGACCAACTGTGGCAGAAGAAATATGTCAGCTACAAGAGAAGAAGAAATATGGGAGAATTACAAGTGCTCAAAATTTACCTGGACGACAGAAACCATTACCATGTCCAGAAGCGCGGAGTGACTCATCCCCCGCATCTCCTCTTCGAGCTCAGCGGTCCGGACCCCTGACAGGAGGCGGAAGGCCTGCGCGCCATCCTCCATTGAACTAATCGGGGGAACCAGCCTTGTCTGCCCCACTGTGGGCCTTCGGCTTGGGGATGGGCCGGGCGCCAGGCCGGTTGGCGGGATGTGCTCCCCGGCTCCCCCCTTGGCTCCTCGGTCGCCTCTGCCCCGTTTCAGGCCTCCCTGGCGACCCGCTCCCCCTCACTAGCGGTTGGGGGAGCACCTTCTCCCTCCGGCTCGGCAGCGGCCGGAGGGCCGATGGCAACAGTGACCCACCTCGCCTCGGGCACATAGGCGGTGGCGGGAGCTCCCTCCTCTCCATCCAAAACCACCACCATTGCCTCGGTGGCAGCCGGGATCTCCCCTTCTTCGATCTCGGCCCTCGCAGACTTTCGGGCCGCCCTTACAATCGGTTTTTTTCTCGGCCGGCTCCCCCGCGGGTGTCAAGGAAGTGGGGCTACGGCCGGCCTCGCTGGCTCCCTTCCTCGAGGCTTCTTCGCTGGCCTAGACGACTCCCCAGTCGCCTGCCTCTTCTGCCTCAACATGGCCTCAAAGTCGCTGGCGGAAACCCTCATCGCTGCACAAAAGAGCAACGAGCGTCAGTAGCGGCATGCAATAAATTGAAGGACGGACAGAAAGATTCAGGCGCCGAGCTCACCGGTCGACGGGGCTAACTCGGCCTCTACCAGGTTCTTCTCAGACATGAGTTCCTTGTAATTGGGAATTTGACAGTTGGATAATAGGGTAAATAGCTCCCTATCCCTATCCCCTACGGTGGAATCTTCGTTGGAGCTGGTATCGGGCTCCCTCCAAGCAGCCCTAACCCCCTCGACATGGGCAAAGAGAAATCTAGGTTTCCACCCCTAATTTTGGATGGGAGACCCAGTGGAAAGGCTCTACCGGCCTGGCGGTAAATGCCCACCAGGCATCCTCACCTTGGCGGCGGAGCTTATAGAAAGCTCGGAACAGGGATAGCCCTGGGCGGGCCCCCTCAAAGTGGCAGAGGATTACAAAGGCGCAAATGATCCGAATCGAGTTCGGAGTCAACTGTGCCGGCACTAACCTATATCTATCTAAAAGATTAAGGAAAAAGGGATGGAAGGGAAGGCGCAGCCCGCACCGAAAGAACTCCTCGTACAGAGCAACTTGGCCCGGATGGTCGGAGGTCACCCTGTCCTTGGGCCCCAGCGCGGACAGGTCAATAAAATCAGGGACATAGTATTTAGCTCTAAGGGCCTCTATATCCTTAGAGGTCATGGTGGAAGCCACCCCATCTAGCCCCGCTGGGTCGGAACTCACCGCCGGAGGAAGCGCCGGACGGCGAGAGGACAGGGAACTGCCCTAATGGGAGGACCGGAGGTGACCGAGGGTCCTGCTGCCCTCGATTCACCACGGATGACTACATCGCCCACCGACGGAGGCATTCGACTTCTAGCTATAGGGGCCTGGTCCTCACTACTAGACTGCGAAGACTCTTCTACGGGCCTCTTGCCCTCCCTAATGGCACCGCGGTCCATAGGCAAAAAAGGGGGATGAAACTAACCTGGGAGTTGGAAAGGCTCAGGTTGCAGGAGAACTCAAAAAAGAAGAAAGTAGAAGGAGAAAGCAGTGGCAGCGTAAAGGCTTCTACAGGCCCTTGGGGGGATTTTTATAGCCCCCCATCTCCAGCTAACGCCGCCCCATATTCCGCCATCTGGCACGCACCCATTGCGCTGCAGGCTGCCAGCCGAAAGTCACGCCGGTGCCCGAGGCGTGCCGCCTCGATCCACTCCAGAAGATGTGATCCCCGGCCAATCACAAGCCATAGAAAACGGAGCGGTGATGATGCCTTCCCCCTTTTTCCCATCACCCAATGGGCTCCCCCTCCAGAGCGTCCGGCGCGACGTCATCACCACCTAACGCATGATTACGGGAAAATTTTGAAGCGACCCTGCCTCGGGACAAAGCGCCAGCACACCAGCCCATTTAAAGCGCACTAAGGGAGGCAATCATTCCTTTTAAATTTTGCGCACCTTTCGCCCAAAGGATTGAGACGCGTGGCCCTTAGCGCTCAGGGGCGGGGGGCATCTGATGTGGTTAATGTAACCCCAAGGGAAATTTCAGCAGAATAAAGGCCCCAAGGGAAATTTCATCTCCCAGTCGGCCCCGACCTTTCCAGGTCGGCCCTCTCGGCCCCGGCATCTCCAGGCCGAGTCGGCCCCGACCTTTCCTGGTCGGCCCTTCTCGGCCCCATCTCCAGTCTGTCGGCCGAGGTCGGCCCGATCTTTCCCTCGGTCGGCCCTTCTCGGCATCTCTTTCCAGGTCGGCCCTTCTCGGCCCCGGATCTCCAGGTCAGTCGGCACCTCGACCTCCAGGGTCGGCCCTTCGGGCCCCGGCGTCTCCAAGCCAGTCGGGTCGGCCCGGCATCTCCAGGTCCGCCGAGTCAGCCCCGACCTTCCAGGTCGGCCCTTCTCGGCCCCGGCATCTCCAAGCCCGAGGTCGGCCCGATCTCCAGAGTCGGCCTTTCCAGGTCGGCCCCGGCGTCTCCAAGCCCGCCGAGCGGCCCCGACCTTTCCTGGTCGGCCCCGGCATCTCCAGTCCGAGTCAGCCCCGACCTTCCCGGCCCTTCTCGGCCCCGGCATCTCCAAGGAGTCGGCCCAGCCCTTCTCGGCCCGACCCGGCACGTCCTAGTCGGCTAGGTCGACCCTTGGCCGACCCAGACAAGCTTCGGCTCCCCCGAGAGAGTCGAGACTTCCCGGTTTCCTCCAAACCTGCCCCAACACGGATCTGGTGGCTCAGGACGTTACCTCTCTGACCCGCGCCGCCTGACAATGCCAGATCCAACTACCCACTGGCCACGTTGCTGATGGGACTTGACCCAACTACCCAGGAGCCCCGATAGCTGATGGGACGTAGCCCACCAACCGCTGTTTTCTCCCTCTTCGATAGATAGGACCCACCAACCGGCCCAGATCCACACAACTTCCAAAAACCCGCAGACATTCCTTCCTCATGGAATCCCACGTGATCATGTCAACCCCTATAAAAAGGTGAACCCGCTCAGTAAACAGGTATGCGCAATAATGCCCAAAATCGCTGCCTTAGCACTCAGAAAGAAATTTCTGCTCTCTGAAATCCCTTTTTTTCATACCACAAAGAGCTCATTCGAGCTCCTCTTCAGCTGTGACCCCAGTTGCTAACTTGGGCGTCGGAGGGTCCCACCGGAGAATCCCCTCCGTCTTGGGACTTCTTTGCAGGCAACCCGCTGAAGCAAGAGCCTGGAGAATCCATCCGTTCCGACGTGCAGGATCAGTGATTGGGCGTCATCGCCTTGTATGACCAAATAACAGCTCAGAAAGAATACAGCTCTCAACCTTCTTATTCACTGAAGCATAACTGTAGTATAAATAAACTTCGACAAGATCGATCCCAAGCCTCAATAAAGGAGAATAGTCAATGTAAAACTTCGTCAAATCTTTTTAATATGAATATACTAAATCAAACAATGCGAAAAGTTAGGACATAGACGCATGAGCAGAGTGAAGAAAGTAAATTCATGTAGCTAACCTCATGTAGTTTGGAAAAAGGCTTAGTTAAGTTGAATTAAATGTTGGTGGGTGTATGTTGGCACATGGTGGCTACCTAATAAATCAGACTGAGGCTAGAGTTTCACTCTATGTCCTTAAGACAATTTCGTCCCGCAATGGTGCTTACGGTCAGTATAACGATTGTCTCCCAGGATACAACAATCTCCTTTTGATGAAAGCAGCACTACAATTCATCAAAAATATCGAACCAAGAATGCTACTCTCTTTTCAATGTACTATTGCTATACTACCCTTAGGAAAGTATGCAAATGCCTAAGAGAGGAGAAGACTTGAATTGATTCAGATTGAACTCAATTCGGAATGGCTTGGGATGAATGAAATGCTTAGCTCTAGGGTCTTATTTATAGGTTTTAGGTACCCTTTGGAAGCAACCCTACGAATTTAATTTAATTTAAATTCTAAAATCAAAGGATGTGAGGGTTAAGGGCTTATCACCCTTGATATGCCCTTTAGACATCGTGATCTTCAAATCAGGCAATCGGATAAGCCTTTTCATGGCTATGATCTAAAGATCGGCCGATTAGATAAGCCTATCCTTATCCTGATAAGCCTTTTCATCATCGTGATATAATGATCACGTTATTAGATAGACGGTTGCATGTCTTTGATATGCCTTTTCATGATCGGACAGTTGACTTATCTCTAACCGACGATCGAACGGGTGCCTTATCACCAACCAACGATCGAACGAATGCCTTATCACCAACCGTCCCTGTTGACTGGTCAACCGACGGTGTCAGCCGTTGGATCGCGATCGCGATCATGATTTGATCACCACATCTCGACCCTTCATCTGATTGATCAATGATCAATTGATATCACCCCCTTATCTTGATCCGATCAGTCTTCACCATCGGATCATCATGATCTAGAACGGATGCCTTATCACCAACCGTCCTGTTGACTGGTCAACCGATGGGTGTCAGCCGTTGGATTGCGATCGCGATCATGATTAATCACCACATCTCGACCCTTCATATGATCGATCAATGATCAATTGATCTAAGCCCCTTATCTTGATCCGATCAGTCTCCACCGTCGGATCATCATGATCTAGAAAAATTTAAAGCCCTCAAGCTCCTCGCGACGATGCGTACCGCCCTTCGCACACGCGCATGCGCGTAGGTGATGCTACGCATCACCCTCAAGCTCTCCACTTATGGTGAGCCTAAGAAACTTAAGCTTCAAGTAAGTGGTTTCCATATAAGTGAACCTTCCTTTCTTGTTCTTTCCGATGAGACTAAATGTTCCCGTAATTTCTCATTCATACACTAAAGGGCGGTGATGAACTTTCAAGGCCCATTAGGGTATTTAGGTGTATTTTAGCCCATTATCCAACATTAAATTGTATAATTAATATAAATATACATACAGTTCAATTTGATTCTATTGATTTTCAAAAGTTTTAGGTTTTAGAAAATTTTCAACTGGACCAAAACGAGGGACGGGAAGAAATGGTTTCAAACCAAATTAAAATCACGACTCAGATTGATTTTATGGTTTAGTTGATTTTTTTTTGCATGCTCCTAAATATAATGAAGAAGGGTAGCAAAAACTGCAGCTAGGGTACACCTCAAGTTGGGCAGCTTACTGCCAGTTTAACATCTCACACATGGAAGTGGCTACTTCAGTATTCTGTTCTGAGCTAAACTTGGATCCGAAACACGTAGGCGTGGGTCCATGCTGGTGGCTTGAACATCAAGCAGCGTTGGGAAGTGTGATGCCCCTCCTAATAGTTTCATATTGAAAAATTAAAAGTCGTCACCTTTATAAAAGATAGATTGTAATGCTTTTTCTAATAGTTTCATATCGAAAAATTAGGAGTTGATTGTATGGTTTATAACGGTTAGGAAAGATAGACAAGTACTAATTGATCCCTTTTAAGCTGTGATGGTTCAAGTTGGTGTAGATCTTGTCTGTTTTGCTTTCTTGTAACGAAACAGATTCGTGGGTGCTGCAGTCCGAGGCTCAAATCGTTACAATATGGTATCAAAGCCACGGATCAGCCGGAAGTGCATGAGCTAAGTGAGTAAGTGTCACATAAGGCAAAGTACTATATCCATGAGGGATGAGAGCCACCTCTTGAACCTATAAGGATCACTTCTAGAATCGTGCCTGCCTAATGGTTATTATAATATGATATCAAAGCCACACACTAGCCGAAAGTGTAGGAGCTAAGTGTCACACAAGGTAAAGTACTACATCCATAAGAATGTGAGTCACCTCTTGAACCTATGAGGCCATCTCTAAAATCCTACCTATCCATGCCTCTGACGACAAGGATATCATCTCTGTAAAGGGATAGATTATAATGCTCCTCTCAATAGTTTCATATCAAAAAATTGACAGACGTTGCTCATGTAAGAAGATAATTATGAATCCTTTCAATAAATTTATATCAAAAAATTAAAAGTTATATAATTTATAATTTATTAAAAAAATACATTTTATTTTATTTATTATTTTTTTTTTATTTATTTTGTTTTTTTTATTTTTTTTATTTTTTTTTTTTTTACTGTAACGATCTAAATTGATGTAGATCGTCTTATTATTATTATTATTATTATTATTATTTATTATTATATTATTATTATTATTATTATTATTATTGTAACGTATCGTCGGTGCATTCGGACCCGGATAGTTACAGGTGGTGACGAAGGCACCCTCGTTGGAGCCACGGTTTCAAAAGAAAAAGGTGGCATTGTACGAAAAAATAAAGCGACGTCTATTGTTATTCTTCTCTTTCCTTCTTCGTCCTCTAACCCTCCTGTTTTCCTTAACCTCACGTGGTTCTCAGTGTACCACGAGGTGAAGGAACTCTGTATCCTTCTTCTAAATATATATATATTTTTTTCTTTCTTTCGCTATATTTGTTGTAACCATATCTCGTAATAATTTTTTTTTGTTTTAATTATGCGCACTAACCACGCATACCATTGATTAAATCGTTATCCAGTTACATAGTCTATGCATTAAAATTAAATCTAGTAATTTAAAAACAATTTGACAAAATAATAGAATAATTACCTCTAAGTATTATGTACCGTAAACTTCTTTTTTAAAGCTGAATCCTTATTCTCAAGAACAACTTATATGAAAATAATATATCTTATAATAATAAAAAATTTATTATTTTTCTTGTTTCATGTTTTCCTCATTTGATTATTTCAAAATTTTATTTTTAAGGGCTGTAAATAGGCCAAAATGGCCCCTCAGTCAGACCTATTAAGATACAAGAAAAAATCTTTGTATATCGTCTTCGGTGCAGCAAGTCCTACGTAGACTGCACCATCCTTTCTTATTGATCGATTTCCATTAAAAAATATTAAAATACCTTTACGATATCTCGAGAAAAAAAAAATTACGACACCTAATTTTAAACTTATAAAACCGTAGTTATAAAGTTAAGACACCCGTTCAGAAAACAAAAAAAAATTACAACGCCCCACTTTTAAACTTACGACAACGTAGTTATAAAATTAAGGCATCCATTCAGAAAGCAAAAAAAATTATGACATTCTAGTTTTAAACTTACGATATCCTAGTTTTAAACTTAAGACACTATACAAATTCTAAAAAAAAACTGTCTACGTGCATGTTTAGTTTTTTTTTTGGAATTTATGTATAGACATGTTTTTTGAATGGGTATCATAATTTTATAACTATGGTGTCGTAAATTTAAAACTGGTCTCGTAAGTTTTTTTTTGCTTTCTTAATTGGGTGTCTTAATTTTATAACTACGGTGTAATAAGTTCACAACTACAATGTCATCTTAAATTTTGGCATGACGCGAATTAATATTCGTTTAACTTTTTTTTAGAATTTATGTATCGTAATTTTATAACTATCGTATCGTAAATTTACAAAAATTTATAACTTGAATGTTATAATTTTTTTTGACTTTCTTAATGGGTATCTTAATTTTATAAATATGATGTCGTAAGTTTACAATTTGGTATCATCTTAAATTTTGACGCATTAATATCCATTCAGTTTCTTTTTTAAAATTTGTACATATGGGTGTCATAATTTTATAACTACGATGTCGGGGTATCATAATTTTTTTTAATTTTTTGAATGGGTGTCGTAATTTTATAACTACGATGTCATAATTTTAAAACTAGGGCATCGTAAAGGTATTTTAATATTTTTTTAATGAATATTGTATACATATAAACCAATAAAAGGAATGATACAATTTATATAGGGTTTGAATACAATGTACAAAGCCTTTTTCGGATTGGCAGTATCAAAAGGAAGCGCCGTGAAGTTTGAGGCCCACTCTTTTTGTCACTTCTCTTTCTCTCTTTTTAAGCTTTACCATATCCCACCAAGCATAGATGATGGATCTTTTTAGAAGAAAAACAAGATCTTGGGCAAGCTAAGCCAGCCTATGTTGTCGGTCCCGTCCAATATTGGTATTTAGCCAGCCAAATCCTATCTAGCCATGGTTAGACCCAATTTTCATCAGGCTAGCTCAGCCTAAGGAGCCATAAGTGAGCTCAAGACCTGGGTTAGCAAATTAAAGAGAAAATTTCCTATCTACCAGTTACAATTTACAAGCTAACCCACCATACTTGCCCGCAGCTGGCTTTAGTAGATTTAGCTTTGATATAAACGAGTTTGCATCATCAGCAAGTTAAGCCAACCTAATGTTTTTATTAAATAAGTTAGGTTCAAGCTTTTATAGTCCTGACCTATTTTGCTCGTTGCAATTTATTTGATAATTATTTTGAGCCATACAATCTCACTCATGTAAAATTGTTGGAATTATTCAAGACTTGTTTAACCCATTTGTTTGGATCGTGTCTTGTTATAACAAACTTGAATCCCACTCCAACCTACAAATCTAGCAGCCAACCAAGCTTCAATCCAAACTCATCTTGAATCTTCAATCCAAGCTTCAATCCAAATTATGAATCAGTTAGCATGAACCTGGAGCTAGCCTATTGAAACCTTTGAATTGGGTCTAGATTTTAACGTTTTTAGGCCCGACCTAACTTGAACCTACATAATTAGTTAGTTTACTGCATGCATGCATGCATACATATATATATATATATATATATATATATATATATATATACATACAAGTTCAATTATGCTACATAATATCAATTTACTTTTTAGACTTTAGAATTTGAAACTCCATTCTATAACTTAGATGAGCTAAAAAAATAATGAAACATGAGAGAATATGTTTGATATTTAAACTTTGACTTTTAGAAAGATGCCTTCCCAATTTTGACCAATCATTACTTTATAGTTAACCATCACATATTTTTTGTTCATAATTTAATTTTTATAGCATGAAGGATCATTGATAAATTTTCAAATCTTGATTAACTATTCAACATATATAGCATTTTGATGCAGGATGAATACTTAGACCTATTCTCAGCCTAACTTGAATCGGATGCACATTTTTATTACCTAAGTCTGAGTTTATCCTCCTGATCATTCAATGAACCAAGAAGGAACAACAGTTGGACCTAAATTTTAATGGATGTGGGTTGGGTTTATCCCAACCCAGTTGATAGCATCCTTGAATGAATTGGATGGAGCTTCTTACTCAAATAAAAAGTTGAATTTGATTTTGGATATTTGAATCATTTAATAAATATATAGATTGATATAAGTTTTCCATAATACCTATGCCTCAACCTCACCTAATTAGCCTTATTGCCTACCATGTTTCCATGTCGGTTGCTGAATTGCTTAGGAAGTCGTTGGGCTGGGCTGGGCTAAGCGATTGGAGAACCATCCACAAAGCTTGGGCCAGTTTTGATCTGGGCCAGAAATAAAGGGCCTCTGCTTGACAAAGCCCTTGTATAACTTATCCCAACCTGCTTATAATGGGGGTGGGTTTGATGAGGCTATGGACCGGGTTTCCACTCTCTATTCCTAGTTTCCATAAAAAATCTAAAACAACTTGCCCATTCATTTAAAAATTATTTTTTAGTTAAAAATAAAAAAGGTTAGCTGTAATAAGTAGTGGGGCAATGATGATGGCGATGATGGTATTAAAGGTATAATGGTATAATGGTGGAGATATGATGGTGTTAGCGGTGAAGAAAGATGATAGAAATATGATGGTGTAATGGTAATGATCATGGTTTGATATGAACGATAGTAACGGTGATGATGGGAGGAGAATGGTAGAGGTACGGTGATTATAGTGGAAGAAGAAGATAGATGATGAAAAATGGTTGATGGTGAAAATAATGATAGATAGTGAAGATGTTAAGATGAATATTATTTTTTTTTAAAAAAATAAAAAAATAATACAAAATATTTTCTAACTCAAGGTATAATTAGAAAACTAAAAAAATATTTTTAATTTTTTATATGAAAAATAACTAGTTTCGAACATAAAATTTATTTTCTATTCCCTATGATTTCCACAACAAAATATCCCCGGATAACTTGAGGCTTCAAATAATTTTTTTTTTTAATAGAAGAAAAACACTTGCCATGACAATTGCGACTTGTAATCGCCAATTCTATCGTTCTTCAATGCGGTAATTTGAACTTCTCAAAATCTGTTCATTTATTTACCCTTTGGGTGCATTGACCCATGAATCCTGGTTGGCGTGGCATCACCTTTGAACAATCCTTGTGGCGGCTTCGTATGGGCATTGTAGATCACATAGTTATTGCATACATGGGTTGAAAAAACAAATATTGTTAAAGATTCGACAAGATATATTTATTAATATGGTTTCAAAAATTTGAGATTTTCTTTCTAATAGATTCATAGATAATTCGGAACACCATTATTTTAGATCAAAATAGAGATTTTATGTTTCATTGGGTCATCATTAATTGATGACACCCTAACAAATACTTCTAGGGATGTTAGTTTTGATTCTAGATATAAAGTTCTGATCTGAAAGCATATATAGAGTAGATAATTGTATTATTTATTAACAAATAAAGTGCTATGATTGAATATTTCAGCAAGAAAGTATCCTAATTTTTAGATTAAAAATCCTTCTAATCAATCTCGTGCATAATTCATTTTTTTTTTATTATAAAGATAGGAAGAGGAAGAGATTGTCAAACTTAAACAATTTTTTCAATTTGCCTAGCAAAAGGTGTGACTTTGATTTGAGCCTATGAACGGTGAGAGTGGGTGATGGATCATCATCAAATTTGTTTGATAACGAATGATTTGCTATTAAATCACTTCATATTTGGTCCAAAACTTAGCTCAAATCATAATAACTGAAAATTTAAGGATCAAAATGAATTTAAATACAAATTTAAGAACCAAAGTATATCTTAGTCTTTCATAATTCATCAAATCCTTCATATTGTTTGAGATACATGAAGGATGCAGCTACCAACCAATGATAGAAGATATGCCTCATCATGGGACACCATCCTGCATCGCAGGTGAAGTAGATCTTAAAACTTTGCATGCAAGTAATGTCGTTCTGGGACGAAGACTAAGTCACAAAGGCCCACGTAATCAACATCATAATAAAAAGCACAAATCATTGGTGGGAAAGTTAGATGTAAAAGGATAAATATTAAACAAGATAATATCATCCAAGTCATGGAAGTAGCCTAGCTTCTAGATGAATCAATGCCAAACTTATGGACAAATTAAGGCCCATGGAGAATAGCTTATC
The DNA here is from genome assembly GCA_900491605.1 of Calamus simplicifolius. Taxonomy (NCBI): domain Eukaryota; kingdom Viridiplantae; phylum Streptophyta; class Magnoliopsida; order Arecales; family Arecaceae; genus Calamus; species Calamus simplicifolius. Next base: position 75,138 of record UESW01003251.1, on the reverse strand, counting down.
GTCATCGCCACAGCAGCAGAGAACATTAAGATGGCATCAAGGATGATCTCAGAGCTTCCTCCATCATCGTAGGTGTGTTGGGGGTAAAATCGTTATTGCATCAATACTCGTGCGAGGAGGCTAAGATCAACCTCTCCCATAGCTCGGCCTTCCCGAGCTCCCATGGCTCGGCTTCCCCCGAGTTTCCGTAGCTCGTCCTTCCCGAGCTCCCATGGCTCGGCTTCCCCGAGCTTCCGTAGCTCGTCCTTCCTGAGCTCCCATAGCTCGGCTTCCCGAGCTTCCGTAGCTCGCCTCTCCCGAGCTCCCATAGCTCGCCTCTCCCGAGCTCCCGAGCTCGGCCTTCCCGAGCTTCCATAGCTCGGCTTCCCCCGAGCTTCCGTAGCTCGGCCTTCCCGAGCTCCCATGGCTCGGCTTCCCCCGAGCTTCCGTAGCTCGTCCTTCCCGAGCTCCCATGGCTCGGCTTCCCCCGAGCTTCCGTAGCTCGGCCTTCCCGAGCTCCCACAGCTCGGCTTCCCCGAGCTTCCATAGCTCGCCTCTCCGAGCTCCCGTAGCTCGGCCTTCCCGAGCTCCCATGGCTCGGCTTCCCCCGAGCTTCCGTAGCGCTCGTCCTTCCCGAGCTCCCATGGCTCGGCTTCCCCCGAGCTTCCGTAGCTCGTCCTTCCCGAGCTCCCATAGCTCGGCTTCCCCGAACTTCCGTAGCTCGCCTCCCGAGCTCCCGTAGCTCGGCCTTTCCGAGCTCCCACAGCTCGGTTCCCCGAGCTTCCATAGCTCGCCTCTTCCGAGCTCCCGTAGCTCGGCCTTCCTGAGCTCCCATGGCTCGGCTTCCCCCGAGCTTCCGTAGCTCACCCTTCCCGAGCTCCCACAGCTCGGCTTCCCCGAAGATTCCGTAGCTCGCCTCTCCCGAGCTTCCATAGCTCGGCTCTCCTGAACTTCCTGTAGTTCGTTTCCCCCGAGCCTCCGTGGCCCGGCTTCGTGAACGACCCACGATCCAATACCCACCTCCGCGGAACCTGACGTGGGAGAGCCTAAGCCTACTGTAACGGCACCCTAGGTAAGGAATCATGCTGAGAAATGGTCTAGAGCCTATCGAGGCTACCTGAGACCTACACATCTACCAGATTCTAAGCTGTCAAGGAGCTCTCCCAGCCATCGATCCCCTAACGGACAAGATACGGATCCCAACAGCCTCACAACGGCCCGATTCGATCCACTCCCGCATCCTAACAACCTCTGAACCTTCCGGAAGGTGCTCAAGATCCAGGTGACAGTCTATAAATGGGACACTCCCAGATTCCCTCAGGTACGGACACTCTTGCGCGCTTACACCCCCGCTCTCACTCTCCTGCTCTCGCCGGCAGCTCGTCGGTGCTCTTGCCTTCTAGAGCTCACGATTGGCCGCCCCCAGAGAGGCCTCTTGGAGAGATCCACCTCCCCACTTTCTGGTTGATCGCCGATTTTCTTCACTGACTTGAGCATCGGAGGGTCTTCCGTGGAGGGCCACCCCCAACGCCTCTCGCGCGAGGACTTGTGTGCAGGTCCGCGCCCCCCTGGAGATCGACTGCGCCCGAGTCGGAGGACAGATCCCGACGGCAACAGATTGGCGCTAGAGGAAGGGCCTCAAGTCCCATAAAACTTGAAGAAAGGAGACAAATATCCTAACATGGAGTAAAACCTCTCTAATGGCCAATCGAAGAAGAGCAACCTCTGAAGCTCAAGATCAGGTCGCTCCAGAGGCCTGATCCGACGAGCGGTGTAGCGCCGCAACCCACCAGTCGAAACCCCGTCACCGCCTGCCATCCCGGTGACCCAGGACCAGTTTGCCTCGCTGGTCCAACAAGTTCAGACTCTGACCCACCTGGTCCAGGAGCGCCTTATGGCTCCTCCTGCTCCACACTTTCATAAGGAAGCGGCAGTTCCTTCTTCACCGGCGACTTCCTCCTCCAGTCCGCAAATCTATGGACCCCCGCATCGACCTAGAGGGGACAAGCCAACCCCACGAGTCGGCCACGACAGAGACCCTCCCAGATCTCGACGAGCCCGATCTCTCTCTCCGGTGACCTCCCACCATGATTCGATGCCGTCTCTGCGATCTTCTCGCCCAGCTCCTCCTCTAGCTGGCGAAGAGGAGATCCGTCATCAGATCCAGAAAATGCGTCAGGAGCTGGACGCCGCCAAGCAGGCCCATCCGCCCCAGCCCAAGGTGGAGCAGGGCATCCCTTTCTCTAAGGGGATTATGGAGGAAGTGATTCCCTCCCATGTCAAGTTACCAGCCGTCGAACCTTACCACGGCTCTTCTGACCCGGATGACCATCTTAGCAGCTTCCGGTCAATAATGATGTTCCACGGAGCATCTGATGCGGTCCTCTGCCGCGCCTTCCCCTCCACCCTCAAGGATCCGCTCGAACCTGGTTCAATGCTTTGAAGCCAGGTTCTATTGATTCATTTGATGAGCTGAGCCGCCTTTTTATTGGCCAGTTCGTCAGCAGCCGCCGCCACCGACGAAGATCTGACTCCCTCTCTGAAGTTAAGCAGAGAGAGGGGGAGTCCTTGAGAAATTATCTCGGCCGTTTCAATAAGGCCATGTTGGAGGTGGACCACCTTAATCATGAGGTGGCATGTCTGCCCTAGCGGGGGGAGTCTCGAAGGAGAGCGACTTCTACCTGGCTATGGAGGTCAGCTACCCCCCTGCCTCTCTGAGATGATGGCCCTGGCGGACAAGTATGCCAGGGTCGAGGAATCGCGGAGAGTTGCCCGCACTGAGCAGGCAAAGAAGAAGGAGCCCAAATTTCCCGACAGGCACCGTCCCGCCCGGCGACCAAGTCCGCCTCGCCGCCAGAGAGTCCCTCCGCTGCCGCCAAGGAATCGCTCCCGGAGCCCTCCCAGGCGATTCGACCACTACACTCCGTTGACCGTGCCCCGGGCGCAAATCCTCATGGAGATAGAGCGCCAGCTCCCCCGGCCAATACCTCTCCGAGGGAACCCGACCCGAAGAGATCCTACCAAGTATTGCGCTATCATAGGGAGCACGGTCACGACACTGAAGAATGTTGGCAGCTGAAAAATGAAATTGAAAGGCTGATCCAGCGGGGGCGACTGAACCAGTTCAGGAGGGCGCCCGAGCCACAACAACAAGGAGGTGACCGCCAGCCCGAACTTCAACAACCTCCTCCTCCACCGAATCCGCCTGTGATCGGCCGCATTAATATGATTGAAGAGGCCGGCGGATCGAGCCCCAGGGGCGACAGTGAAGGATCGGCGCCAAAGAAAGGCACGGACGGGTGAGCTCTCCTTCTCCGATGATGATCTCCAGGGATACAGCTTCCCCATGATGACGCACTAGTTGTATCCCTTAATTGAATAACTATGATGTAAGCCGAATCCTAGTTGATAGTGGAAGTTCGGTAAATGTTTTGTACCTCGGTGTGTTTGCCAGGATGAAATTACTCATGGAAAACCTTCGAGCCGTGGATTCCACCTTGATGGGATTCACCGGCGACGTCGTCGTCCCGGAAGGGGTCGTCACCTGACGGTCCACGCGGAACCTGGCCCCTTGTGACCATTGTCCAGACAGACTTCCTAGTACCGACCTCAGATCCCCTACAATGCAATATTCGGCAGGCCCGGTCTAATGTCCCTCAAGGCAGTTGTCTCCATCCCGCATCTATCCATGAAGTTTCCCACCGAGCTAGGAGTTGGAGTTGTTCGGGGAAGTCAGGCCATGGCTCGGCAGTGCTTTGTTACAGCCTTCAGTCTAGATGCCGAAGTTGATGGGCTGGATGCTCGCGAGGACTTCGCCGAACAAGGGGAGAACCGGCAGAGGAATTGGAGGAGGTACCATTGGATGAGGCTCGTCCCGACCGAACCATAAAGATCGGGTCGCTGCTCAAAGGAGAGCTCGGCGCAAATTGATCAGGTTCCTCCGAAGCAACGCTGACATCTTCGCCTGGTCCGCCTCCGACATGCCAGGGATCAGCCCCGAGGTTCTCGTCCATCGTCTCAACGTGACGAGATGCACGGCCCGTCAAGCAGAAAAGAGGAGCTTCGCCCCGGAGCGACAAAAGGCCATTGAAGAAGAGGTAGACAAACTCATCAAGGCTAATTTCGTCGGGAGGTAAATTACCCGAGCTGGCTATCAAATGTTGTCATGGTGAAGAAGTCGAACGGCAAATGGAGAATCTGCATCGACTTCACCGACCTCAACAAAGCCTGCCCGAAGGACAGCTTCCCCCTCCTCGGATCGACCAGCTTGTGGATGCCACCTCAGGTCACCAGATGCTGTCATTCATGGACGCCTATTCAGGCTACAATCAGATCCGAATGGCCCCTGAGATGAAGAGAAGACCGCCTTCATAACCGACCGAGGTACTTACTGTTACCGCGTTATGCCTTTTGGTCTTAAAAATGCAGGTGCCACCTACCAAAGGCTGGTCAACAAAGTATTCAAGGAGCAAATCGGCCGGAATATGGAGGTGTACGTGGACGACATGCTGGTCAAAAGCAAGGAGGCATCACAGCATGTTGAGGACCTCACAGAGAGCTTTGCCACTGCGCAAGTACGGGATGAGGCTCAACCCGACCAAGTGCGCCTTCGGCATTAACTCCGGGAAGTTTCTCGGCTTCATGGTCCCCAGCGAGGTATCGAAGCCAACCCCCAGAAGATTCAAGCTCTCCAACAAATGGCGCCCCCGGCATCTGTCAAAGAGGTCCAGTGCCTAACCGGGAGGATAGCGGCCCTAACCGCTTCGTGGCGCGGTCGGCCGAGAGATGCCTCCCCTTCTTCAAAACTCTCCGATCGGCCAAAAATTCCAGTGGACTCCCGAATGCCAAAGTCGTTTCAAGATCTCAAGAAGTACCTTGGCTCGCCCCCTCCTCAGTAGTCCGTCCCCAGGGGAGACCTTATTCTTGTACCTGGCTATTCGGAAGGTGCGGTTTGCTCGGTGCTGATCAAAGAAGAAGGCAAAATCCAAAAGCCGATCTACTATGTCAGCAGGCTACTCCGCGATGCGGAGACAAGGTACAGCAGAATTGAAAAGATGGTGTTGGCCTTAATCACCTCAGTTCGAAGCTGCGGCCGTACTTCCAAGCACATTCTGTGACGGTCCTGACCGACCAACCCATCAAGGCGGTGATCCACCATCCCGAGACATCGGGGAGAATGACCAAGTGGGCCGTCGAGCTAAGTGAGCATGACATACATTTCCAGCCTCGTCCAGCCATCAAAGCCCAGGTGCTTGCCGACTTCCTCCTCGAGTGTACCATCCCAGAGGACGGCTCTACCCCAGACTCCTCCGAAGAACCAAAAGCTGGAGCCCGGTGGCTCCTCCATGTCGATGGGTCATCTAATGCCCATCACTCCGGTGCGGGCCTGGTTCTTACCAGTCCGGAGGGGATAACCTTCGAGTATGGCATCCGATTCTCCTTCCCGGCCTCCAACAACGAAGCCGAGTACGAAGCCCTGTTAGCCGGCCTCCGATCGCCCGCAATTTAAAAGTGGAGAAGCTCAGTGCCTTCACCGACTCTCAGCTGGTGGCCGGTCATGTGCAAGGAGATTTTGAAGCCCGGGAGCCGAACATGATTCGATATCTCCAGGAGGTGCGG
>UESW01003251.1:0-65788 GCA_900491605.1 Calamus simplicifolius | reverse complement strand
GGGTCGAAGCGGAAGCAGTTGCACAAATTACCGAAGCACGGGCCAGAGATTTTGTTGGAGGTCTATCATCTGCCGATTCGGCCTCCCGCATACCATAATCACCGACAACGGCAAGCAGTTTGACAACTCAAATTTCGCCAGTTCTGTGAGGACATGGAATCCGTCACCACCTTACTTCGGTCGGGCACCCACAAGCCAACGGAGCGGCCGAAGTGACCAACAGGACCCTCCTTCAGGGAATCAAAGCTCGCCTCTCCAGAGCCCAAGGCAGGTGGGCGGAGGAGCTGCACCATGTCTTATGGGCCTACCGCACAACCCCAAGAATCCCGACAGGTGAAACCCCATTCCGAATGGCTTTCGGTACAGAGGCCGTTATCCCTGTGGAAGTCGGCCTCCCATCATTGCGGGTGGAAAGCTACTCAGAGGAAGCTAGCAACGAACAGCTCCGCACCAACCTCGACTTGGTAGAGGAAATCAGAGAGAAGGCCCGGATCAGAATGGCTGCTTATCAACAAAGGGTAGCCCGTTATCACGCCTCCAGAGTCAAAGGGAAAGCCTTCCTACCCGGCGACCTTGTCCTCCGAAAGGCCTCTGTTTCCAAACCGCTGGAACAAGGAAAGCTGGCACCGAACTGGGAGGGCCCGTACCAAGTAGCGGAGATCATCGGACCGGGAACCTACAAGCTACAGGATTTGGATGGGAAATCCATTCCCCGGACGTGGAATTCGGACAATCTCCGAAAATATTATCAATAGGGTACGTCCTCTCCAAGTTTATTTTCATATGCCTCATTATATCTTCTGTCGGCACATTTTTCAATGCAAATCATTATGCACTACATTGCCAAAAGTTGCAAAAAGAAATAGATGCTGCTTATCCATCCTTGGCACGACCGAGCTACTTGTCTGGAGGAATTCTCCGAACCTTGGCAGGGCCAAGTAAAATATTCTCCGAACCTCGGCTGGGCCGAGCAACAAATTCTCCGAACCTTGGCAGGGCCAAGTAAAATATTCTCCAAACCTCGGCTGGGCCGAGCAACAAATTCTCCGAACCTTGGCAGGGCCAAGTAAAAAATTCTCCGAACCTCGGCTGGGCCGAGCAACAAATTCTCTGAACCTTGGCAGGGCCAAGTAAAAATTCTCCGAACCTCGGTTGGGCCGAGCAACAAATTCTTCGAACCTTGGCAGGGCCAAGTAAAATATTCTCCGAACCTCGGCTAGGCCAAGCAACAAATTCTCCGAACCTTGGCAGGGCCAAGTAAAATATTCTCGAACCTCGGCTGGGCCGAGCAACAAATTCTCCGAACCTTGGCAGGGCCAAGTAAAATATTCTCCGAACCTCGGCTGGGCCGAGCAACAAATTCTCCGAACCTTGGCAGGGCCAAGTAAATATTCTCGAACCTCGGCTGGGCCGAGCAACAAATTCTCCGAACCTTGGCAGGGCCAAGTAAAATATTCTTCGAACCTCGGCTGGGCGAGCAACAAATTCTTCGAACCTTGGCAGGCCAAGTAAAATTCTCCGAACCCTGGCTGGGCCGAGCTACAATTCTCCGAGCCTTGGCAGGGCCAAGCGAAAACTTCTCCGAACCTCGGCTGGGCCGAGCTACAAGTTCTCCGACCTTGGCAGGGCCAAGCGAAAACTTCTCCGAACTTCGGCTGGGCCGAGCTACAAGTTCTCCGAGCCTTGGTAAAGCCAAGCGCAAATTTTCTGAGCTTCGGCAAAGCCGACCTGCAAAAATGCGAGCTCCGATAAGGACGAAGCACAAAATACCAAACTTCGGACCGAAGTAAGGAGCGTATTTCCCCGAATGATCCCTAAACTGTCGCTTGCGAACCTCGATTAGTTCGGATAGCACGGGAATCTTCGCCTAAGAACGAACGAGGCACCCATGCCCAACAGCAACAACAAACTTGGCACAGAAGAAATAGAGATTGAGAAACAAAATGAAACTCTCTTTATTTCATTGCCAAGATCGGTTACAAATGCCTGAAAGGCTTTACAAGAGCATTGAAATGCATAAAATAAAGACAAATACAAAACTCGGGCAACTGCTCCAAAGCAGACCTGGGCGAACGTGGTGCTCCGGCATCCGACCGCCGAACTAATTAAGCCGCATCCAGTCAGCTCGCGCCGATAATAGCCGGGCGACATGGACCAATAGTTGCGGCCAGCTTCAGTAAATAATGATATCTCGGTGACCCAACCGAGATATCAGGATGGCCATCCCAGACCACCCCATCGAGGGACCCCCCGGGAGCAGGTAGGAAGCCACGGACCCTGGTGTCGGAACGCTCTCCCAAATCGAGTATGCACCGCCCCCACCTCGCCATGGCTCAAGGACAAGGTGTCGGTGGGTGGCGCACTTTCGCCCCCCCCCCATGTGGTAAAAGATTCCCCGGGCGGACGAGCCCGGGAATCCGAACCAGGGGAGGAGGCAAAATTCACTCAAACCATGGGAGCCCGCGTGCACTCCCTACCATGCGTCTCCGAAGGGGAACCACAAAGGTCACACTGGAAGAGTATGCGTGCGCTCTCCGTGTGATCTCTGCGCCCTCTATGTGCGCTCTCCATATGATCTCCGGGGCTCATCCCTAAGGGCGAGCCATCCTTCGGCAGCTCCTTCATCGCCCCAACTATCTGAGGCAAAGAGCTTACAAGAGAAAAGCTCAGTCCTCCCACTCGCAGCAGCAGAAAAACGAGCATGATGAAAGCTCTAGTGGAAAAGAAACTTTTGGGGATGGCTTAGCACTACCCCACTTCCCCCTTTTTATAGGCCAAAGATGAGCAGGAGTAATCACCAAGGCTATAAGCCCCGAGATTCAAACACCTGGGCCATACCTCCACGTGGCCTCCCAGGATGGAGCAGCGCCCTGTTGCGCGCCGAGCCCACCGCCTGAGTTATGACGTATGCGGAGATTTCCTCTTGATCCCGAATCACGACCATTGAATGCAGAGGATCGTCCACCTGCATCACGGAAACTGGCAGGATCAGGGACCGTCCTAAAAATAATGTCCTCCAATGGTAAACGGCTGCGTGCGGCGTACGTCAAAGCGGCCCACATGGGAAAAGAGCACCTTCCGAAAAGCACCGAACAGCTTTTCTCAACTTACAGTGCCGTATTATCAATTTCGGTGAAATAAAAACCAATTTCCCTACAGAATGGCAGAGTGCTGGCAGAACTGCAAAAAAGCATGAAAACCGATAGTTCGTTGATCACTCCCTAACGAAGTTGGTTGCTCGAGAAAACTGCGCGACAGAATCGAGCATCTCAAAGCAAGAATGAGCGGGAAGACTGCGCAAACTTTTCTTTCGCCCAACGGAAGATAAAGCGACCTATTTTCGTCTGTCGGCCTAGCCGACCTACATTGCCCGTCGGCCCCAGCCGACCTATTTTGCCTATCGGCCCTAGCCGACCTACATTGCCCATCGGCCCCAGCCGACCTACATTGCCCGTCGGCCCCAGCCGACCTACTTCACCTGTCGGCCCTAGCCGACCTACATTGTCCGTCGGCCCCAGCCGACCTATTTTGCCTGTCGGCCCTAGCCGACTATTTCGCCTGTCGGCCCTAACCGACCTATTTTGCCTGTCGGCCCTAACTGACTTACTCCGTCAGTCGGCCTAAGCCAACCTGTCCTGCCCATCGACCTTAACCAACTAGCTTCATTTCTCAAGTTTGAATCAGACATAAGCCGAACCAGATCGTCTATCGGTTCGCCAGTCAGGGCTATTGCCCCGACTTGGGCCAAGCCAATGCATCCAAGCCTATGCATCTCCTTGACCCCGAATAAAGATGACCTAAAAATGCCGATGGGCCGCAAGTCGATCGCGATTGAGGCAAAATTTGGAGCAAAGAGCTATCCAAAGAGAAACACTCAAATAGAAATGGAAAATTCATTCATCGGGAGATATCAACCAAATTTTTAGAAAGCAAAACATGAAGATGGCTCTTAGAGGCCGGGAACCACATCAGTCTTGGAGGAGTCGTCAGTTACATCCACAGAGGTGTGACTAGATTCACCTTTTTCTAAAACCTTTGCCCCTTCAGCGGCAGTTATCGATCATTCCTCGGGAGCTGCGGCTTCGCTGGGACCTGGGGTGGCACCAGGATCACTATCGGAGACGTCGACACACTCATCCTCTTCTTCTCCTTCGGACTCACCATCATCAGGAGCGTCATTATCCAGAAAAGAGAGATCCCATTCTGGGTGCTCACTGGATATCTTATCTTTACATTCTTCCATCCCAAGTTGAAGGCGTCAACGCCGATAGCATCCTGCTTCCCTTTGAGTATGGCAAGCTGCGTCTTAGCCTCAGCAGCCTGCTTCTCAGCCTCCGCAACTTGAGCCCGCAAGATAATATTTTGCTCCTCGAACTCGCTGGCCCGCGTCTCGAGTTCTGAGCTCTTATTACGGTTGGACACGAGCTCACCCTGGAGAGCCCGATTCTCCAACTCTAACTTCGCCATCTGAAAAAACCAAAGTCAATCGGCATCACAAGAGACCAGTGGAAGAAACTAAAAGGGGGAAAATGAGATCATACCTCCTCCTCTCGCCTGGCCAACCTCTTGGTCAGCTCCTCAGCCTCACCCCTGGCCCTTGTTCTGTCAGCACCAATCAAATCAACCCTCTCCTGCAAAGCATTGATCCTTAACTGCTTGGCCCCGGCCTCCTCCCGGCTTGGGATAGCTCGTTGCTCACCCGAGCCATCGTCCCTTGGTGCCATCTAGCGCCCTCCCTCAAGCGAGCAATTTCACCATCACGCCGCTTCAAATTCTCCTCCATTTCATCGAGCATCCTAGTCAGACGCCTTCTCTTATCGGCAGCTTCCCTTCCAGCCGACCCAGGCTCTCACCATGTTCCCGCCGCATCGCCACTACCTCCGCGGAATGTTTGGACTCAATTCTAGCCAGCTCCAGGCATGCGTCTTCATTCTTCGCCAGGAGTCCCTGCAACTCCTCCGCTTTGCCTTTTGCCTGGACGCTTCGGCTAGAGCGGCCTGATACGCTGCCTTCATTCCCTCCAAACCTCTGTTGCTACTGGCCAGAAGTTCATCGAACTTCTCAGACACCGCCACTCGCGATCGAAGTTCAGCGTTGTCTCTCCTGGCCTGAACGCTGGCCCCTGTCGCTAAACTCAGACGCCAGCACATCGCCCGAGAAAGCAGGACACTCTGCAGGACAAAAGATGAGTCATCTTCATGGGGTAAATTATAAAGCATCCACTGCCAAAGAACAGTAACTCACCCGAGATGCATAGGCCCGTGTCATCTTCATGAGGGTCGAATTGTTAATATCGGGGAGAAGGATGGATACTTTCGGCCGCCTCTGCTGCCCGAAAGCGGCATCAACCAGTTCCAAATCCGCGAATCTATCTGCCAAAGGATCGGCACCTGGGTACAAGGCCGACCTCATCATGGCTGCAAACGCCTCTCAACACCAGCGCTCGAACTGCTGGGCTGACCGTCCCCGCCCGAGGGACCAACCTGGGTGACCTCCGTCTGAGAGGCCCCCAACTTCCCTGCCTCTTCTATCAAGGCCCTGGCTTGAACTTCTTCGGATAACTCGGCTAGCCCAAGCGCCAGCCTCCCCAAAATCTTTTTCGAGGGAGCTCCCAATGCAGGACTCCCACCTTGCTGCGTCCCCTCTTCCGACGCACCTTTCCTGGTCGCCACCATCTGCGTCTCCACCACAGGCTCCCTGAGGCCCCAGTCTGGCCTATTTCTTGCGCCTCCCCTGCAGGCTCCGCAGGCTCCGCCGAAGCCTCTATCTGGCCCCTTCTTGAACTACCTCGAGCGACTCGGCTTCACTGCTACCAGACTCCCCTGCAGAGAGACCAAGAGGGAGCTCTCCCTGAACCTCCTCAGCTACAGCTGCCCCTCTCCCTCTCCTGTTGGAACCAATAGCGGTCCCGCGGAGACGGAGGGCCCCACAGAAACGACCGCCTTCGCCAGATCCGTTGCTGTTTCCTCTTTCATGGGGGATGCGGTCAGACGAACCAACGGAGCCTCGTCTGAGCTATCCGATATCTCCAACACGGGAGGACAAGGGATCATGGCTTCTCCCCCCAAACCCTCTTCGCCCCCGGCGCTCCTGTCGTAACCGCTCCGGTGTCCGGCGGGCTTCTTGTGAAGGTATGGGCCCTTTTCTCGGGCCTGCCGCTATCCGCGCCGCTGCTCTCCCCTGGGCGCTTTCCTCTCTTCCTCTTGGCAAGGCTCGATAGTGCCGACCTCTTGGCTGAAAGAATGAAACACGCACGATCAGATCCAAACACATTCATTAGGGAAACACATAGCGGAAAAAGGTAACAGGGAGAACTCACCTTGCGGGTCCTGGGAGTTGAGCCCGGCGGCGAGAAGGGCTCCCTCCGATAATAGGTCGTTGGCCGAAAACACTTGGCCATTGCGAAGGACGTCCAAATCCCTCTACTCCTGCGCTGACAAAATTGGATGCGTTTCCGCATCCCTAACAAAGTTCCCCCATTTCCGAGGGAAGTCGGAACCAATATTCCCCTCTGCTATAACGAACCGGCTCTTCCATCCCTTGATGGAGGACGGCTTATCCACAATAATGTTGAAGGACCTCCGAGGCCCGATGTATGGCCATTCTGATTTCCTCCCAGGTATCAGATGGTAGCAGACGCGAAAAAGGGGAAGGGTGGTGACAATCTGAATTTGGTGGCACATCAAGATGAATCCGATGATGCTCCGCCAACTGTTTGGGGCCACCATTGCTGGGCAAATGTTGTAGTGGGTCATTATCTCCTTCACCAAGGGATGGAGAGGGAAACGAAAGCCTACCTTCAAACTGTCTTCATAAATGAAGACCCCGGACTCCAGATCTTGCGAGACCCTATCCCCAGACTCCGGCGCCCGCAGAACGACATCTGAGGGCATGCCATACCATTGGTGAATCCTTCCCAAATCCTCAGCTACAATCTCCGAAACGACATCGTCAGGGCTCATTGCCATCTCGATTGAGAAAAACACCAGGCGAAACGACGAGCGTCAAGAAGGATGAAAGGCCAAACTTTTCAAAAACAAGACGAGAGGATGCTGCGAACATGTACACATATATATATAGTATGTCTATCGCCTTGCTTCCCCACTAAGGAAGCCGCCTTGAGAAGACGGGGCATCCCGCCCGAGGCGTTCGGAACCGCCTCGATAAACGCCGGATCGATCGGGATTCGCGACGTGGCGTATTCCCAACCGTTACTCATGGGGAGCCTTAACCCTGAAGGCACGATGACCCTGTCGCATTAATTAAGGCATTATTGCAAGATGTCTGAACCAAACCGTCCCATCCGGAGTGTGCCACCTGGACTTATACTCCCTATGCCCAAACCTACGCTTCGAACTAGGGAGTGGAGGGCATGTGTTGGGGGGTAAAATCATCATTGCATCAATACCCGTGCGAGGAGGCTAAGACCAACCTCTCCCATAGCTCGGCCTTCCCGAGCTCCCATGGCTCGGCTTCCCCCGAGCTTTCGTAGCTCATCCTTCCCGAGCTCCCATGGCTCGGCTTCCCCCGAGCTTCCGTAGCTCGTTCTTCCCGAGCTCCCATAGCTCGGCTTCCCCGAGCTTCCGTAGCTCGCCTCTCCCGAGCTCCCGTAGCTCGGCCTTCCCGAGCTCCCACAGCTCGGCTTCCCTGAGCTTCCGTAGCTCGCCTCTCCCGAGCTCCCGTAGCTCGGCCTTCCCGAGCTCCCATGGCTCGGCTTCCCCGAGCTTCCGTAGCTCGTCCTTCCCGAGCTCCATGGCTCGGCTTCCCCCGAGCTTCCGTAGCTCGGCCTTCCTGAGCTCCCACAGCTCGGCTTCCCCGAGCTTCCGTAGCTCGCCTCTCCCGAGCTCCCGTAGCTCGTCCTTCCCGAGCTCCCATGGCTCGGCTTCCCTCGAGCTTCCGTAGCTCGTCCTTCCCGAGCTCCCATGGCTCGACTTCCCCGAACTTCCGTAGCTCGCCTCTCCCGAGCTCCCGTAGCTCGGCCTTCCCGAGCTCCCACAGCTCGGCTTCCCCGAGCTTCCGTAGCTCGCCTCTTCCGAGCTCCTGTAGCTCGGCCTTCCCGAGCTCCCATGGCTCGGCTTCCCCCGAGCTTCCGTAGCTCGCCCTTCCCAAGCTCCCACAGCTCGGCTTCCCGAAGCTTCCGTAGCTCGCCTCTCCCGAGCTTCCATAGCTCGGCTCTCCTGAACTTCCTGTAGTTCGTTTCCCCTGAGCCTCCGTGGCCCGGCTTCGCTGAACGACCCACGATCCAATACCCACCTCCGCGGAACCTGACGTGGAAGAGCCTAAGCCTACTGTAACGGCACCCTAGGCAAGGAATCATGTTGAGAAATGGTCTAGAGCCTATCGAGGCTACCTGAGACCTACACATCTACCAGATTCTAAGCTGTCAAGGAACTCTCCCAGCCGTCGATCCCCTAACGGACAAGATACGGATCCCAACAGCCTCACAACGGCCCGATTCGATCCACTCCCGCATCCTAACAACATCTGAACCTTCCGGAAGGTGCTCAAGATCCAGGTGACAGTCTATAAATGGGACACTCCCAGATTCCCTCAGGTACGGACACTCTTACGCGCTTACACCCCCGCTCTCACTCTCCTGCTCTCGCCGGCAGCTCGTCGGTGCTCTCGCCTTCTAGAGCTCATGATTGGCCCGCCCTAGAGAGGCCTCTTAAAGAGATCCACCTTCCCACTTTCTGGTTGATCGCCGATTTCCTTTCACTGACTTAAGCGTCAGAGGGTCTTCCGCGGAGGGCCACCCCAACGCCTCTCGCGCGAGAACTTGTGTGCAGGTCCGTGCCTCTCTGGAGATCGACTGTGCTTGAGTCGGAGGACGGATCCCGACGGCAATATGTGTAAATTTTTTCAGAGGCCTGTCCAACCCAATCAGGACATGTGGACATGCTATGAATATCGCAGGATGATCATGACTTGTGAATGATGATTACATGGGGTCATCATCCGAGGTGTTCTACGGGGTGTTTTAGAGATGATGGTGGTTGTAGAGCTGACCACCCTCTTGAATTCAGCATCCAAACTCCATGCAAAATTATTAAAATATGAAACAATAGCAAAAAAGTTCATGTTAAACTTGAATTTTCATTCAAATGCTTTTGATCCATCCAAATAATAATTGATTGTCCTTAAATTTATAAACATTAATTTTTAATACATGCATGTATATTAATATGCTTGAGAATACTATAAATAAGAATATATCGAATAAAAATAAAATGTAATATTCAAACATAAATATGTAAAAAATAGATGCTAATTTAGGTGCTAATTTACTGAATGAATCATAAAATTAAAGATATTTATGGTGAAGAAAAATAAAGTTTATATAATTTTTATTTATAAATTATATCAGATTGGATTCAAATTGAGTTGAATCTTTTTTTTTGAAAATAAATTAATCTAAATTAATTCAGAATGATATATGAGTCGATCAGGCGAGATTTAATTAGGTTAAAAATATAAGAGCAAAATCCATCCCATATTTAGGTCAGATGGAGTCCCAATCAATTCGGCTCCTTTTCAATCCAGCTAGAACTGAATTTAGTTTGATGGTGCTAAGTGTTTAGGTTCACAAAGTCTCATCCTGGATTACAAGCTGACTCAATTCAACCACTCAATTGTCCTGATTTTTGGTCAAGCTTTTATCCCTATCATGATTATAATCCAATCGAAAAAGAGATTGCAATGTCCATGCAGGCGAAATATACGAAATTGCTTGAAAGATGACCAGCAGTCGCTGCCAGCTGGCATGAAATAGAGAAGAGGTTTCCCAACATCATATCAAGTGTCACCAAAGTTGAACAGAGAGAATGGTCCATGACGATGACGCATGCAAGATGGACAACAGATAAAGAATGGGTAGGAAACCCGGCCACGAAACCATCCACGAATCTTATCATCCAACGTGGACTAATCAGAGGGCTCCCCTGCATCACATATGGTGTGAACACAAAGAGAAAAAGGTCAGGTGTGAACGCAGCGGTTTTAGGGGAACACAAAGAATCAAAGGTCCTGCTCCACTTGCCTTCCCAGATTTAATGACTTTCGTTACATGACTTCTAAAGAAAAACTGCTCCTAAGTTCTTATCAATTTATTATTTTATGATAATTAATTTATTCTTTAGAAGGTTTACCGCGCTGCTTTATAATATTTGATTTATTTTTTAAAAAAATCTATCGAAGCTCAGATCTATCATATCTACTATGAAGTCAATTCAACAACCGATTGAGCGATCTTTATGGTTCATCGTACTAAATTTTGGATTTGAAATCAAAATGGCCCTGTTTCTTTGTTTTTAAATAAATTTTATATTTCAATCTATGTAGATTGATTCGCACTAAATTAATATGATTACCTCGCAAAGTTGCTCTTTCTTACTCCATGTGAAATTAGCGTTACAAAAATTTATATAGACTATAATGCATTTTTTTTGAATGTGTATCGTAATTTTATAATTATAGTATTATAAATTTACAATTGAGATATCGTATTTTTTTTTTGACTTTTCTAATGGATGTCTTAATATTATAACTACATATCATAAGTTTACAATTGGGATGTCATCTTAAATTTTAACGTGACATGCATTAATATCCATTCAGCTTTTTTTTGAAATTTTTGTATAGACACATTTTCTGAATGAGATATATCTTAAATTTTGATATGAGGTGCATTAATACCCGTTCAGCTTTTTTTATAATTTATGTACAAACACGTTTTCTGAGTGGGTATCATAATTTTATAACTACGATGTCATAAATTAACAACTGGAATGTCCTAAATTTTTTTGACCTTCTTAATAGTTATCTTAATTTTATAACTATAAGTTTATAACTTGGGTATTATCTTAATTTTTTAATAGTTATCTTAATATTTTATCTTAATTTTTTTTAATCTTTTTTTTTTGAAATTTGTATACAGACACATTTTCTAAATGGATATCGTAATTTTATAACTACGGTGTCATAAATTTACAACTAGGATATTGTAATTTTTTTTTGGTTTCTGAATGAAAATCATAATTTTATAACTATGGTATCATAATTTTAAAATTGGAATGTCGTAATTTTTTTCGTCGGAATATCGTAAAGCTATTTTTTAACATTTTTAATGAATATTATATGCATATTGACCAATAAAAAGAGATGATACAGTTCACGTAGGATTTACCACCGAATGTACAAAGTCTTTTCTGGGTTAGCAGTATCAAAAGAGAAGCGCCGTGAAGTTTGAGGCCCACTCTTGTTGTTACTTCTCTTTCTCTCTCTTTTAAGCTGAAAAGTCTTTGTACACCACCCCTGGTGCAGCAAGTCCTACGTGGGCTACACCACCTCTCCTGATTGGTCCATGTAGATCCTACGTGGCTAACGATGTGGAACGGTATGATTCTGCTACGATGTTACGTTCTGATCGTGACGGCCATTAAAAGCGCTTCTCCTTTATTTTAAAATTATTGTGCAGATGAAAATGCCCTTTCCCTTCAGCCTACTTCTACCGTCATTTTTTCTTGGATTTCATATGTGCAAGAAAAACTCTTTCTGCCCCCTCGCTCTAGCTTTCGGATGCAAAGGAATCAGTCCAAGGTTTGAACAAGATCCTGAGCCCTCGCTCTGGCTTTCGGATGCTAAGGAATCAGTCCAAGGTTTGAGCAAGATCCTGAGCCCTCGCTCTGAGGAGTCCGGTCGGAAGAAAACTTCTGGAGAAAATGTCATCCGCAGCAGAAAGTAAAAAGTCCTTATTTAAACCTTAAGAGAGAGCATGGGAATGGATATAAAGAAGAGGAGAAGAGAGGGGAGGGGCATTCTACGGAGGGCCAAGATGAGAAGAGAGGGGAGCGACTCCCCAGTTTAAACCTTAAGAGTTTCGGAACAGGTGTCGTCACCTTAAAGCTAGGGTATCGTCAGATGAGAGCTGATGTGTCGTAAGAGCCTAAGTCGGGGATGTCGTCGGTCCCCGCCTTTTAACAGTCACAGAATGGGTGTCGTCGCCTTAAAGGTAGGGTATCATCGCACATGAGAGTTGTAGTATCGTCATAAAGCTACGACACCCCAGATTTACTGTTAAGACACCGTAGTTACAAGCCTATGACACCCGTGCTCCAAACGAATGCTGGAGAAAAGCCACGCGACATCGCAGGAGAAAATCGGGAGTATTGCGATACCCAAGTTAAATAAATATGACACCTCTGTTAAACAAATACGACACCCCTGTTATGCTCAGCCGAAAATCCTTTGCGACACCACAGTTCAAACATCACGACACCCTAGCGATAACCCTACGACACCCATGCTTATAACCTTACGACACCCAAGGAGAAATTCGGCCAAAATCATTCGTAACACCCAAGTTGAGACCTTACGATACCCTAACACCAATTCTACGACACCCGTGCTTATAACTGACCATGGAAAGAAGGCCCGCGACACCCCATGATGAATTCGGCCGAAAAACAGTGAGGGCACCCTAGTTGAATTATTAAGAAACCCAAGTTACAAACCTAAGACAACCATTCATGCTTAGGAGAAAACTTTACCACATCCCAGGATGAAATCGGTCGAAAAACAGTTACGACATCCAAGCTCCCTTATCCTTCGGTCTGGCAGCAAACACAAAGTTACTAAAATTTCTTTTATTCATCACACAAAGAAAAATAAGAAGAAAAGAAAAGAAAAAAAGTACAGGAGCCCTCACTGGGGCTTGTCATCTTCTCTGGGCACTGCCGAGCTCCCCCCACGCTACGGGGCTAACTCGGCGATCTGGCACTGGAGGGACGCTACTTACCCCTCCAGCTGGCTGTTGGCCCGACGCAGGAGCTCGATCTCTCTCATTGAAACGGCCAGGTATTGCTCGGCCGCCTTATGGAGTCGCTCGCGGTTTGCGAGCGATGACGCAAAGACCTTCCCATCGACAGTTACCGTGGTGCGGCTCCCATGGGGCCCCCCACGGCCACTGATGCCCCTTCTTAGTGGTTCAGTCGATCGCCCCTCGCCACTAGAAGCCATCTCATTATCCAAAAATTTTGAAAGATCAGCTAAAAAGGTGATTAATGATGGCATTCCTCCATCCATATTTAAGCTACTCCTGGCGGGTGTTTCGATTGCCCGAGCTATCAGCTCCGGCGCCCCTATCGTGGAAACTCGCCACGTGCTACCATCTCAGTGGGTGCTCACAGGAAATGAAGGTTTGCACCCCCCTTGCTGAGTTTTAGGGGATGGGGAACAGAAGAAACCATTACTGAAGAGAGTGTCAGGAAGCCAAATACCCGGTTACCGTAGTAAGCTTTACGATATCCCAAGAGGAAACCTCACGACACCCCAGGAGGAATTCGGCCAAAAATCATTCACAACACTGCAGTTGAAACCTCAAGACACCCTAGCACCAATGCTACGACACCCGTGCTTATAACTGACCACGGAAAGAATTTTCGTGACACCCCAAGGAGGAATTCGGCCAAAAATCCTTCGCAACACCCCAATTGAAACCTCATGACACCCTAGCACCAATGCTACAACACCCGTACTTATAACTGACCATGGAAAGAATCCCCGCGACACCCCAGGAGGAATTCGGCCGAAAATCCTTCGTGACACCACAGTTGAAACCTCACGACACTCTAGCACCAATGCTACGACACCCGTGCTTATAACTGACTACGGAGAGAATCTCTGCGACACCCTAGAAGGATTTCGGCCAAAAATCCTTCGCAACACCCCAGTTGAAACCTCACGACACCCTAACACCAATGCTACGACACCCGTGCTTATAACTGACAACGGAGAGAATCCCCGCGATACCCCAGAAGGAATTCGGCCAAAAATCCTTCGCGATACCCCAGTTGAAACCTCACGACACCCTAGCACCAATGCTATGACACCCGTGCTTATAACTGACCATGGAGAGAATCTCTGCGACACCCAGGAGGATTTTGGCCGAAAATCCTTCGCGATACCCCAGTTGAAACCTCACGACACCATAACACCAATGCTACAACACCCGTGCTTATAACTGACCCTAGAGAGAATCCCCATGACACCCCAGTTGAACCTCATGACCCCTAGCACCAATGCTACGACACTTGTGCTTATAACTGACAACGGAGAGAATCCTCGCGACACCCCAGGAGGAATTCGGCCGAAAATCCTTCGCGATACCCCAGTTGAAACCTCACAACACCGTAGCACCAATGCTATGACACCCATGCTTATAACTGACCACAGAGAGAATCCCCGCGACACCCCAGGAGGAATTTGGCCGAAAATCCTTCGTGACACCCCAGTTGAAACCTCACGATACCCTAACACCAATGCTACGACACCTATGCTTATAACTGACCACGGAGAGAATCTCCACGACACCCCAGGAGGATTTCGATCGAAAATCATTCGCGACACCCCAGTTGAAACCTCACGGCACCCTAGCACCAATGCTACGACACCCGTGCTTATAACTGACCACGGAGAGAATCCCCGCGATACCCCAGGAGGAATTCGGCCGAAAATCCTTCGCAACACCCCAGTTGAAACCTCACGACACCCTAGCACCAATGCTACGACACCCGTGCTTATAACTGACCACGGAGAGAATCCCTGCGACACCCCAGGAGGAATTTGGCCAAAAATCCTTTGCGACACCCCAGTTGAAACCTCACGACACTCTAGCACCAATGCTACGACACCCGTGCTTATAACTGACCACGGAGAGAATTCCCGCAACACCCCAAGGAGGAATTCGGCCGAAAATACTTCGCGACACCCCAGTTGAAACCTCACGATACCCTAGCACTAATGCTACGACACCCATGCTTATAACTGACCACGGAAAGAATCCCTGCGAGACCCCATAAGGAATTCAGCCGAAAATCCTTCGCGATCCCCCAATTGAAGCCTCACGACACCCTAGCACCAATGCTACGACACCCGTGCTTATAATTGACCACGGAGAGAATCTTTGCGACACCCCAAGAGGATTTCAGCTAAAAATCCTTCGCGACACCCCAGTTGAAACCTCACGACACCCGTGCTTATAACTGACCATGGAGAGAATCCCCGCGACACCCCAAGGAGGAATTCGGCCTAAAATCCTTTGCGACACCTCAGTTGAAACCTCACGACATGCTAGCACCAATGCTATGACACCCGTGCTTATAACTGACCACGGAGAGAATCCCCGCAAGACCCCAGAAGGAATTCGGCCGAAAATCCTTCGCGACACCCAAGTTGAAACCTCACGATACCCTAGTACCAATGCTATGACACCCGTGCTTATAACTGACCACGGAGAGAATCTCCGCGACACCCCAGGAGGATTTCGGCCAAAAATCCTTCGCGACACCCCAATTGAAACCTCATGACACCCTAGCACCAATGTTACGACACCCGTGCTTATAACTGACCACAGAGAGAATCCCCGCGATACCCCAGTTGAAACCTCACGATACCCTAGCACCAATGTTACGACACCCGTGCTTATAACTGACCACGGAGAGATCTCCGTGACACCTTAGGAGGATTTCGGCCGAAAATCCTTCATGACACCCCAGTTGAAACCTCACGACACCCTTGGTAAAAACTTATGATACCCCTACGATAAATTTGAACTAGGCAAGAATTTTGACGTCACCCTAGTTGTAATTCAACGACACCCTAGTAACTCAGCTATGCCATCTTTTCGAGAAAAGTTGCATAACGTGGCCGGTTCCTATGGGTTTGCGTATCGGCGATATGATCGTGGCGCTCATTGTGTCCTTTCATATTTCTCTGAGGTCGGCATAAAAAAATTTCTGAACCCTAGAGGTCCTTCATTTGTGCTCGAAAAGCCACCGGTGTTCTAAATTTTTTCCATAGTTCTTTCTTCCATCTACTTCATTAATGGAGATGAGTGCTTTCGTTTGTGGATGAAGACCACAAACAAAGAAGAACCAGAAGGAGAAAATGGTGGAACAGAGCAAGGACATCGTTCTTCATTCGAATGAGGATGTGTCTCCTTCACGTATGTTTATCCCTTTATTAAGATATTATGACATCCTCTCTTAAAATGTCATGACACCCTAGTTCATACATAATGGCACCCAGCTGACTAGTATGTTTTACCCCCTGTTTCAGATGACATAAAAATTATTCCCCCGAGTGAAGGCTTCTCAGCTGTTTAAGAATAGTTGCAGGCCCGTCGTATACGTTCAAAAGGTTTGGAAGATGGGGTTTACCAGACAGCATACAAAACTTATTCGAAGGACCCAATTTGGTGCCTTCGTCGACATGCAGACTTTCACAGTCGATGGGCGATTGCTAGCAGACATCATAAGATGTCAAAATGGAGGTGACGAGTTCATTTTCTGTGGCAAGCCGGTTCTATTCGGAGCCGACGAAGTCACACTTATTTTTGGCCTTCCAGCTCATGGGAAGAAGATCGACACCTCCAGCCAATTGTTCAATGGAAGGTTGTTCAGACGATTTGGCCAGGGTTTAGATCTTCGTCAAGAAGGTTTGGAGAAGTTAATTTTTTGACTCTGATCATCTAAGGTACGGAAGATGTCGAGGACACCGTCAGACTTTGGATCGCCTACATGTTGCCATGTTTTTGGTTCCAAAGTCTAATCAGAGATGTCCACGGTATCTCATCCAGCACTTGGATGACTTAAGTCAGCTGGATAGGATCGACTGGGCTTTGGCATTCAAGGAGCTGATTGTTCTGGCTCTCCCAGAAGTAGCTGCTTGTTTGCGTTCCGAGGAGCCGGTCCACTCAAAGAGAGCACAAAAAGTTAGGGGGCAGCCTACCCTATTCGGATGCTCGGTGCGCTGGTGGTAAGGATTATTGAGATGCAGAAATAATGTCTTTAATATAATTTCTTTGTTAATATTATATTTTTTTATATCCAAAAATTATCATATTCAGGCGTGGTTCCTCGAGCATACATCAATGAGAGCACCAGCATATCCCGATAAACTGCCCCAGCTGTTGAAGTGGTATGATAACCAAATGAAGATCCAGTTGGTTCGGGTTGCCAACATGCAGCCTCACGACTTAGTAAGCTAATACATTGCTTCATTGCTCTGACCATATTTTTCCACTTAATGTGTTAATATTTCACTTAATATTAATTTGTTTATCGTCTTGCTTTGTAGTTGGAAGGAGCTACTGTACCACTATCAAAGGAGTGCTGGCTTTTCAGTCAATAGACAGTAGCATTGCCTGAACCAACAGAGCACTACGAAAGTTGTGCCGAGTTGAGGATTGAATTAGCCTGCGTTAAGGATCAACTCGACGAGCTCAGGCACAGGCTGTCCATTGCTGAGAGCCTCCTCAGTTCCATGCTCAGAAAGGAAAGCAATGCAATAAATGAGGGGGACAAGGGAGACGGAAAGACAGAGGAGGGGCTTTCCCTGGACTGTCTTCTCGAGCCTGTTAAAGGAAATACTGAGGAGAATAAGATGGAGGAGGAGAATAAGAGCATGGGATTGAAAATAAAGAGGAGGAGAAGAGCGGGGAGGGGCGTTCTACGGAGGGCCAAGAGGAGTCCAAATCCGATAAGAAACTTGGCACCCCTGCTCCCAAGGGTGATGATGTTGACATAGAAATCATTGAAATGCCTTCTCTTGTTAGGAGGGTTAAAAAAGAGCCGAGAAAGAGAAAGGCATCCAAGGTCAAGGAATTTTTATGGGACAACCCGTCCTAGAAAGTCGTCGAAGATAGTGGGCACATCAAAGCCCAGCACAACGGTCAAAGATGACCAAATTATTATAAAAAAAAATTTGAGTGAACGACTAACCGACGAGACCGTGTACACAATAAGTAAGGTGGCATTGTAATAAGGAAAGGTCTTCGGGATCTCATTAACAATAATATGATAATAGATGATGTAAGTATCTCAAGAAATATTTATAGTTGTTGATTTTAGAATTATATTAATCGGTTTACATTCCATTGGCAGATAATTGATGCCGGCCAGGAGTTTTTGATGAGCAACTGGACAGAGCATCCGGACCGATACCATAAGTGCATCTTTGCATCAGTTTTCGTAGCCGCTATGTGTCTGAATTCTCCATTAACTCCTCATGAACTCGCTACATCATCAGGGTCTTCGATATTTAACGATGTATCCGATGAAGATAAGGCTCAATTCCAGTTTCTATTCACCATAATAAACTCCGATAACTCGCACTGGCATCTTGTTGCTGTCGACATGACAAGAAAGGTGTTCATGCACCTGAATTCATTAAAACACAATGCCAGGTACAAGGCCAATGTGAAGAAATGACATACAATTCTTGGCCACATTCCATATCTACTGCGATAAGGAGGAGGTGATGACTTGGCCGATGGAAGATATTTCGGATTGCCCAAGTCAATCGGCCGGATCACTGGATTGTGGCCTATACTATCTGAGATACATGGAATGTCTTGCTCGATGGGACAATCCTGATATGAAGATGGATTTCACGGTGGAGGAAGTAAGAGAATACCGGCGATGATTAGCTGCGACGATATTAAGAGAGGGCCTCAACCAAAAGATCAACGACCTTGTCGCAAACTGTTCTTAATTTTTTCATTCTTCTTTCATTGAAAATTTAATGTAATTTATTCATATTAACACTGTTTCATATTGAATGCAAATGCAAATATTTTATATTGAGAACATGGTTGTCCTCGATTTATTCATATTATGCCTTTTCTACTTCACAATTTCTTGAGTTTCATATATGATGTCGTAAATTGAAAACTAGAATGTCGTAAATTGAGAACAGGGGTGTCGTAGGATTTTGCCTTTCGGGTGTTATCGAGCTAAAGCTAGGGTGTCGTTAGCCCAGAGCTGGGGTGTCATCGTACTAAAACCATTGGTGTCCTTTCGTAAGAACAGGGATGTCGTAGGATTTGTGCCTTTCGGGTGTCGTTGAGCTAAAGCTAGGGTGTCGTTAGCCCAGAGCTGGGGTATCATCGCGCTAAAACCATTGGTGTCCTTTCGTGAGAACAGGGGTATTGTTGCTTTAAAGCGAGGGTGTCGTTAGCGAGAGCTGGGTGTCGTAACAGTGCAAGCGTATTCGTAAAATATTAAATCCTCTTGGCAGACGAGATGAGCACTTCATTTGGCTGAAAAAGACACCCGTGTTTTATAGTGCTACTGTGTTAGTTGACTCAATACATAAGCATCAAACTCGTCCATCAAAGTTTCGGAAGGTGGTACAATTCTTTCCATGTCCTCCCCGATGTTAATTGACTGCATACAAGTCTGCCTGTTGCTTGAAGCAGCTCTTACTTCATTTTGCATTAGTGGAGTGTCAACGGTTGCCTTGACCAGATTTTTTCTTGATCTTTTTGACTTCTTCTCGACTCTACTCTTTAATCTGTTCTCTCTTGGGCGACCTTTCATCCTAATTTGCTGAGGATCTTGAATTTCAAGATCTATACTTGGCTTAGCTGTGCAGTTAGCATCCACGACAATTTTGAATATAGATGTTAGACCATCCATCACTAATTAAATGCATCACTGTTAAGGCGCGACGACAACTAGGGTGACGTTAAAATTTCCGCCTAGTTTAAATTTATTGTAGTGGTGTCATAAGTTTATACTAAGGGTGTCGTGAAGTTTCAACTGGGGTGTCGCGAAGGATTTTCGGCCGAATTCCTCCTGGGTGTCACGGGGATTCTCTCCGTTGTTAGTTATAAGTACGGGTGTCGTAGCATTGGTAGGGTGTCGTGAGGTTTCAACTACGACGTCGTAGCATTGGTACTAGGGTGGCGTTGAGACCGAAGGATAAGGGAGCTTGGATGTCGTCACTGTTTTTCGACCGATTTCATCTTGGAATGTCTTAAAGTTTTCTCCTAAGCGTGAACGAGTGTCTTAAGGTTTCAACTAGGGTGTCGTAAAGTTTCAACTGGGGTGTCGCGAACGACGACATCCCTGACCCAGGCTGTTAACAACACCCCAGTTCTTCTCATCTGACAACACCCGAGCTTTAGCGCGACGACACCCTAGCTTTAAAGTGATGACACTTGTGTCGGTACTGTTAAGGCGGGGACCGACGACTTAGGCTCTTACGACACCCCAGCTTTAGCGCGACGACACCCTAGCTTTAAGGTGACGACACCCGTGCCGAGACCGTTAAGGCGGGGACCAACGACTTAGGCTCTTACGACACCCCAGCTTTAGCGTGACGACACCCTAGCTTTAAGGCGACGACACCGATGTCGGGACAGTTAAGGCGGGGACCGACGACTTAGGCTCTTACGACACCCCAGCTTTAATGCGATGATACCCTAGCTTTAACGCGACGAACCTGTGCGGGGATTGTTAAGGCGGGGACTGATGACATCCCTGAATTAGGCTGTTACGACACCCCAGCTCTCATCCGACGACACCCTAGCTTTAGCGCGATGACACCCATGCAGGGACTATTAAGGCGGGGACAAACGACATCCCCGACTTAGGTGTTGTAAGGTTATAAGCATGGGTGTCGTAGCGTTGTCGCTAGGGTGTCGTAATGTTTGAACTGCGGTGTCGCGAAGGATTTTCGGCCGAGCATAACAGAGGTGTCGTATTTGTTTAACTTGGGTGTCGCAATACTCCCAATTTTCTCCTACGATGTCGCGAGGCTTTTCTCTAGCATTCGTTTGGAGCACGGGTTTTATAGGCTTGTAACTACGGTGTCTTAACAGTAAATCTGGGGTGTCGTAGCTTTTATGATGACACTACAGCTCTCATGCACGACGACACCCTACCTTTAAGGCGACGACACCCGTTCCGTGACTGTTAAAAGGCGGGGACCGACAACATCCCCGACTTAGGCTCTTACGACACCCCAGCTCTCATCTGACGACACCCTAGCTTTAAGGCGACGACACCGTTCTGGGACTCTTAAGGTTTAAACTGCAGAGTCGCTCCCCCCTCTTCTCCTCTTGGCCCTCCGTAAAATGCCCCTCCCCCCTCTTCTCCTCTTCTTTATATCCATTCTCATGCTCTCTCCATGGTCAGTTATAAGCACGGGTATTGTAGGCTTGTAACTATAGTGTCTTAACAGTAAATCTGGGGTGTCGTAGCTTTTATGATGATACTAGAGCTATATGGACAGGAAATAACATGGAATATAGGCCGAAACACTCTGACGACACCCCAGTTCATAAGGTATAACATCATAATTAAGAGAGTATGACATTCGTGCTACAAAACAGTAAACTCTAAACAATTATGACTCCCGGAATATCATAACTGTTTTGGTCTAAGGAAGTTACCGCGCATTAAACGGTTTGGTCACACATTAACTTCCCCTAAAGATAAAAAACTGTTGGTGTAATAAAGGAGCTTTACAAAGAAGTGGGAACAAGGACTTTTTACTTCCTGCTGCGGATGATATTTTCTCCAGAAGTTTTCTTCCGACCGGACTCCTCAGAGCGAGAGCTCAGGATCTTGGACTGATTCCTTAGCATCCGAAAGCCAGAGCGAGGGCTCAGGATCTTGCTTAAACCTTGGACTGATTCCTTAGCATCGAAAGCTAGAGCGATGGGGAAGAATGAGTTTTTCTTGCACAGATGAAATCCAAAAAAAATGGCGGTAGAAGTAGGCTGGAGGAAAGGATATTTTCGTCTGCACAATAATTTTAAAATAAAGGATAAGCGCTTTTAATGACCGTCACGATCAGAACGTAACATCGTAGCAGAGCCATACCATTTCGCATCGTCAGCCACGTAGAATCCATGTGGATCAATCAGAAGAGGCGGTGCAGCCCACGTAGGACTTGCTGCACCGGAGGCGATGTATAAAGACTTTTCCTTTAAGCTTTACCATATCCCACCAAGCATAGATGATGGATCTTTTTAGAAGAAAAACAAATGTTGTAGGCCCCGTCCAATATTGGTATTTAGCTAGCCAAATCTTATCTAGCCATTATTAGACCCAATTTTCATCAGGCTAGCTCAGCCTAAGGAGCCATAAGTGAGCTCAAGACCTAGGTTAGCAAATTAAAGAGAATTTTTCCTATCTTACTAGTTACAATTTATAACCTAACCCACCATACTTATCCGCAACTGGCTTTAGTAGATTTAGCTTTGATATAAATAAGTTTGGATCATCAGCAAATTGAGCCAACCTAATGTTTTTATTAAATGAGTTAGGTTCAAACTTTTATAGTCCTGACCTATTTTGCTCGTTGCAATTTATTTGATAATTATTTTGAGCCATACAATCTCACTCATATAAAATTGTTGGATTTATTCAAGACTTGTTTAACCCATTGGATCGTGTCTTGTTATAACAAACTTGAATCCCACTCCAACCTATTGAAACCTTTGAATTGGGTCTAGATTTAACGTTTTTAGGCCCAACCTAACTTGAACCTACATAATTAGTTAGTTTACTGCATGCATACATATATACACACAAGTTCAATTTAGTTTTTAGACTTTAGAATTTGAAACTCCATTCTATAACTTAGATGAGCTAAAAAATAATGAAACATGAAATATGTTTGATATTTAAACTTGACTTTTAGAAAGATGTCTTCCCAATTTTTGACCAATCATTACTTTATAGTTAACCGTCACATATTTTGGTTCATAATTTAATTTTTATAGCATGAAGGATTCATTGATAACTTTTCAAATCTTTGATTAACTATTCAACATATATAGCATTTTGATGCAGGATGAATACTTAGACCTATTCTCAGCCTAACTTGAATCGGATGCACATTTTTATTACCTAAGCCTGAGTTTATCCTCCTGATCATTCAATGAACCAAGAAGGAACAACAGTTGGACCTAAAATTTTAATGGATGTGGGTTTGGGTTTATCCCAACCCCGACCCAACCCAAGTTGATAGCATCCTTGAATGAATTGGATGTAGCTTCTTACTCAAATAAATAAGTTGAATTCGATTTTGAATATTGAATCATTTAATAAATATATAGATTTGATATAAGTTTTCCATAATACCTATGCCTCAACCTCACCTAATTGGCCTTATTGCCTACCATGTTTCCATGTCTGTTGCTGAATTGCTTAGGGAGTGGTTGGGCTGGGCTGGGCTGGGCTAAGCGATTGGAGAACCATCAACAGAGCTTGGGCCAGTTTTGATCTGGGCCAGAAATAAAGGGCCTCTGCTTGACCAAGCCCTTGTATAACTTAGCCCAAGCTGATTTATAATGTGGGTGGGCTTGATGAGGCTATGGACCGGGTTTCCATTCTCTACTCCTAGTTTCCACAAAAAATCTAAAACAACTTGCCCATTCATTTAAAAATTATTTTTTAGTTAAAAATAAAAAAAGGTTAGATGTAATAAGTAGTGGCAATGGTAATGGTGATGATGATATTAAAGGTATAATGGTATGATGGTGTTAGTGGTGAAGAAAGATGATAGAAGTATGATGGTATAATGGTAATGATCATGGTTTGATAATGAACGATAGTAACGGTGATGATGTGAGAGGAGAGTGGTAGAGATACAATGATTATAGTGGAAGAAAAAGATAGATGATGAAAAATGATTGATGGTGAAAATAATGATAGATAGTAAATATATAGTGATGAAAAATATAAAAAATATTATTATTATTTAAAAAAAATATAAAAAAAATTAAAATATTTTCTAAACTCAAGGTATAATTAGAAAACTAAAAAAATATAATTTTTATTTTTTTATATGAAAAACACTAGTTTTAAACATAAAATTTTATTTTCTATTCCCTATGATTTCCACAACAAAATATTCCTGGAAACTTGTGACTTTTCAAATAAAAAATTATTTTTAATAGATAAAAAACACTTGCCATGGCATTTGTGACTTGTAATCACCAATTCTATCGTTCTTCAACGCGGTAATTTAAACTTCTCAAAATCTATTCATTTATTACCCTTTGGGTGCATTTGACCCATGAACCCTCATTTTTGTCTCTGTCGATGGGCGTGGCATCACATTTGAATAATCCTTGTGGCGGCTTTGTATGGGCATTGTAAATCACATAGTTATTGCATACATGGGTTGAGAAAATAAATATTGTTTAAAGATTCGAACCAGATAATATTTATTCATATGGTTTCAAAAAATTTGAGATTTTATTTCTAATAGATTAATAGATAATAAATTGTTCAGGAACACCATATATTTTAGATCAAAATAGAGATTTTATGTTTCATTGGGTCATCATTAATTGATGATTCCCTAACAAATACTTCTAGGGATGGTTAGTTTTTGATTCTAGATATAAAGTTCTATTCTGAAAGCATATACAGAGTAGATAATTATATTATTTTATTAACAAATAAAGTGCTATGATTGAATATTTCAGCAAAGAAAGTATCCTAATTTTTAGATTAAAAATCCTTCTAATCAATCTCGTGCATAATTCATTTTTTTTTATTATAAAGAATAGGAAGAGGAAGAGATTGTCAAACTTAAACAATTTTTTCAATTTGCCTGGCAAAAGGTGTTGACTTTGATTTGAGCCTATGAACGGTGAGAGTGGGTGATGGATCATCATCAATTTTATGTTTGATAGCGAATGATTTGCTAGTAAATCACTTCATATTTGGTCCAAAACTTAGCTCAAATCATAATAACTGAAAATTTAAGGATCAAAATGAATTTAAATACAAATTTAAGAACCAAAAGTATATCTTAGTCTTTCATAATTCATCAAATCCTTCATATTGTTTGAGATACATGAAGGATGCAGCTACCAACCAATGATAGAAAAGATGTGCCTCATCATGGGACACCCATCCATGCATCGCAGGTGAAGTAGATCTTAAAACTTTGCATGCAAGTAATGTCGTTCTGGGACGAAGACTAAGTCACAAAGACCCACGTAATCAAACATCATAATAAAAAGCACAAATCATTGGTGGGAAAGTTAGATGTAAAAGGATAAATATTAAACAAGATAACATCATCCAAGTCATGGAAGTAGCCTAACTTCCACATGAATCAATGCCAAACTTATGGACAAATTAAGGCCCATGGAGAATAGTTTATCGTCATCGCCACAGCAGCAGAGAACATTAAGATGGCGTCAAGGATGATATCAGAGCTTCCTCCATCATCGTAGGTGTAAATTTTTTCTGAGGTCTGTCCAACCCAATCAGGACATGTGGATATGCTATGAATATCGCAGGATGATCATGACTTGTGAATGATGATTACATGGGGTCATCATCCGAGGTGTTCTACGGTGTGTTTTAGAGATGATGATGGATGTAGAGCTGACCACCCTCTTGAATTCAGCATCCAAACTCCATACAAATTCATGGCAGTATTTTAGAAACTAAGATAGTATTTGAAATAAAAAATAAAAGAGAATACTCTTTGCATATCCTTTTTTATTTTCAAAAGTCATAACTATAAAAGATAGTTGAAAATAAAGTTAATCAAAGGAATAATCCATGGTTAACCATGAAATATTTTCTCAATTTATTTCCTAAAAAATGTAGGAATAATTGGTTATCCCTTCAATAAGAGTAAAAAAAAGTTATCCTATGAATTTACCTTTTTGCATTTGATATGATCAATGGAATGGCTAGAAAATATTCCTAGGGATAACCAAAGAATAAACTCTATCTCATACACTTATTCATGGATAATATTTTTTCTATCAAACACTACCTAAATAACTCACATGGGTTACAGCCAGGCCTATGACTTCATCACTCAAAGCAAAATATTAGTTTATGTAACGTAAAATACAAATGGGGGTTTCTAGTGCTAAGTAACAGGAGTGCAAATAGGATATATAGACCGGATCAGAGCATACTTGACCCCAACATAACCGTTGGATTGAATTTGGTTCATAAATCAATTTGATATATTTAGATATGGATTGGGATTGGGTTGATTTGAGTTTGTAATTCAAAATAAACAACAAGCTATTCTTCTATAACTTAATTAATGAAAAATTATTAAAATATGAAACAATAGCAAAAAAATTCATGTTAGACTTGATTTTTCATTCAAATGCTTTTGATCCATCCAAATAATAATTGATTATCCTTAAATTTATAAACATTAATTTTAATACATGTATATTAATATGCTTGAGAATATTATAAATAAGAATATATCGAATAAAAATAAAATGTAAATATTCAAACATAAATATGTAAAAAATAGATGCTAATTTAGATGCTAATTTACTGAATGAATCATAAAATTAAAGATATTTATGGTGAAGAAAAATAAAGTTTATATAATTTTTATTTATAAATTATATCAGATTGGATTCAAATTGAGTTGAATCTTTTTTTTTTTGAAAATAAATTAATCTAAATTAATTCAGAATGATATATGAGTCGATCAGGCGAGATTTAATTAGGTTAAAAAATATAAGAGCAAAATCCATCCCATATTTAGGTCAGATGGAGTCCCAATCAATTCGGCTCCTTTTCAATCCCAGCTAGAACTGAATTTAGTTTGATGGTGCTAAGTGTTTAGGTTCACAAAGTCTCATCCTGGATTACAAGCTGACTCAATTCAACCACTCAATTGTCCTGATTTTTGGTCAAGCTTTTATCCCTATCATGATTATAATCCAATCGAAAAAGAGATTGCAATGTCCATGCAGGCGAAATATACGAAATTGCTTGAAAGATGACCAGCAGTCGCTGCCAGCTGGCATGAAATAGAGAAGAGGTTTCCCAACATCATATCAAGTGTCACCAAAGTTGAACAGAGAGAATGGTCCATGACGATGACGCATGCAAGATGGACAACAGATAAAGAATGGGTAGGAAACCCGGCCACGAAACCATCCACGAATCTTATCATCCAACGTGGACTAATCAGAGGGCTCCCCTGCATCACATATGGTGTGAACACAAAGAGAAAAAGGTCAGGTGTGAACGCAGCGGTTTTAGGGGAACACAAAGAATCAAAGGTCCTGCTCCACTTGCCTTCCCAGATTTAATGACTTTCGTTACATG
This sequence comes from Calamus simplicifolius, assembly GCA_900491605.1. Lineage (NCBI taxonomy): Eukaryota > Viridiplantae > Streptophyta > Magnoliopsida > Arecales > Arecaceae > Calamus > Calamus simplicifolius. The sequence goes on along the minus strand of UESW01003251.1, from coordinate 38,873 downwards.
ACTTCTAAAGAAAAACTGCTCCTAAGTTCTTATCAACTTATTATTTTATAATATTTAATTTATTCTTTAGAAGGTTTACATAGCTTAGATCATCAATTTGCTACTCTATGATATTTAATCTATTCAACAACGGATTAAGTAGCGATCTTTATGATTCACTATACTAAATTTTGGATTTGAAATCAGAATGAATTTTATTTCTTTATTTTAAATAAATTTTATATTTTAATCTATGTAGATTGATTCGCACTAAAGTAACATGATTACCTCGCAAGTTGCTCTTTCTCACTTCATGCGAAATTAGCGTTACAAAGTTATAATTAATCGAATAAAAATTAGATATAATTTTTTATTATATCTACGCCCTTGGATTCTTCAGATTGTATCAACATATATATGGCGTTTAGATCAGTTTCTTTTTATTTGATTGCTGACATTTTAGCACGTTACCTTGTACGAGTAAAGAATGGCGGTTGACTTGACTTTCTGGCTCAAAAACAAGTTGATATTGTTGTATTCTATCGTATCATGCAGTAACGTGGCAAAAGGGAAGCGTTCAAAGGAGAGGGCATGCAGCCACTGCGAAGCTTCTTCCCTGGAGTCTCCATTTGAATCGAAAGAGAGAGAGAGAGAGATACGCGAAAAGAATTTAGTGGGCTGTCGTGTAGCAAGGAGGCAAATTAAATCGAAGCTTTCTCTCAATGCCAAGACGCTGGCATGCATCAGTATCACTGTCAGGTACTCGCTGTCAAGCTTTCTTTTCTTATCAAATGTTCACATTTTCTTCCTGATATGAACCAGTTATAAAAGTTTTTTTTTTTTTTTTTTAAGTTCTCTTTTTTCTTACAATTAAATAAAAAGCAAACTTAAATGAATCGCACAGAAATTCTAAACAGCTTGCTTAAATGAAGTATAATAATATATATTCCATACTGGAGTGTAACCAGGCTGCGTACGATTTAATTTCCATTATTGGATTGCATAAATAAAAATGATAATAGTTAAATTTTTATTACATACTAAACGGTCAACTTTAATGATCATATGGAAAGTTTTGTGATTAATACTAATGTTATTAATATTGACATGAATTAAAAATTATAAAAAAATTCTTGCCACCCTTACCACAAATATATACCGGCTCTATGTAATAAAAAAGAGGTACAGTTTTTTTCTAATGCCACATAATAATGTAAAAAGGCTAAAATAAATGTATTACCAATTATCAAACTTTCACTCAAAATATATTTTGAGTCTCAAGTTTTTAATTATTATATTTTATTTTCTTATATTTAAAATATTATATTCTTAATATTTTATTATATAAAATTAATTAAAATAAACAGAAAAATTGATGCATCATCCTAGCATCAATACATGAATTATCACTTCTAAATTATCCTAGATATTAATTTATTATGTAAAATAAATGATAATTTGTATATTTGTATTAGGAGTTTCCCAACAGTTATTCTGTTAATTTTAACCTATCTCATGCATAAGAAGTCAGAAATATGATATTTTTAAAGTATAGAGAGCTAAATTGTAATAAATAAATGTTTGAGAGCCAAAAATAAATTATGAGTAAAAATTTAAGAATGATAATATATTTTCATCTAAATAAAAAAATTAATATTTTATATTTTTAATTATATATTAGATAGATTTAAATTAAAATTATAGATAATAGATAACTTGGTTCCGTGAAGTCATGTTGATGGAAGCGCCCCGTTGAAAGCCCTCGACGGTCAAGCCCACAGCAAATCGACCTCGAGGCAGCCTTGGCGGGATAAATTTATGCGGGATAAAGTTATTACGGACGAGGGGGGCCCGGTAATCTTGAAAACTAGCGGTGGAGAAGACCACGCTCAACCCTGGTTAGTCTTAACGCTACTTATATTACTGGCCTTGCCTTTGTATATAGGGGGACCAAGGGAAGCATCGCCCGAAAGGGCCCTAAACCCAAATTTCCGTGTGAGAGAGAGGTGGTGGGGGAGAGAGGGGGAGCGCAGCTCTCCTGCCTTCTTGTTCTTCTCATCAACCATCTCTATTTCTCCTCTCCTCTCTCAACCGTTGGCCGGAGATGGGGGAGCGCCGGACTGCGGAGGGCCGATGAGCCAGAGGAGGGACGGCAACGGCGACGAGGGCGAGGGCGAGGACGCGATCGGGTTAGCTCTTGGGGATGCGAAGCGGTGGCCACCGGGGTTCCGGTTCCACCCGACGGACGAGGAGCTGGTGGTCTACCATCTGAAGCGCAAGGTCTGCCGCCGCCGCATCCGCCTCCCCGTGATCGGCGACGTCGACGTCTACAAGTGGGAGCCCTGGGAACTCCCTGGTATCTAAACCCCTCTTTTTCCTTCTCCTATTCTTTATTTCTTGGATCTCGGATTTTGGTGGGCTTTAAGTGTAGATAGTTGGATATCGCTAGCGATTCTTCCCTTGGCTTCCTTGTTCCGAATCTATTTGCTTTCTCTGTTCTGAGAAGGGAAAGTGAATCCGGGAGGATAGGGTTGTAATTTTTGGTCATATGTTTATATTCCCTTAGATTTTGCCCAGTTTCAAATTATATTCGTTAGATCTTGCAAATGATTCGCGCCTAAAGTGATATTATTCGCTCAATTTTGATAAATTCGGTCCATTACGACTCGAATCAGGGACCTTCTTTGCTTTCTCTATCTCTGTTTCGTATTTATTACCTACTTTCTCTTTCTTGAATTAGAATTCTTTACCATTAAATCATGAATTGATGATGCCTTTTCAAGACATGAAAGGTTCCAGTTCCTGTTACAGTTACCTACTATTTATTAGTGATTTCTTTGATATCTGTACCTAATTCAGTTGATCCAGTTATTCTCAAATGGCTTGTTGTGGACAACTTCTCTTAGTGACAATTTATTGAAGATTTGTTCAATATCACAACCTAATCCAGTTTCTCCATGTCTTGTTTCTCAGATCTTAGAGGCGGTTCTCTCACAAATAGCAGCATCTGTATGTGATATTACTTTTCCCTGTCCATACTATTACTTAATTTGGATAAACTCAGTCCGTTACTTCACATGTTTTGGTTATTCTACAATGCCTAGTAGCACACTCTTAATTTTCTTTCCTCTCAGCTTCTTATTCCATCTTCATCTTGCTGAGCGCCTGGGTTACAATTGAATCACGAGTACTTTTCCAGATGACTGAAGCTCTCGGAATTATCTCTCTCTTAAACTGAGTAATAATTTGGCAGGATGTAGAGTTATTTTCATTGCCTAACTTAATTCTTTTTTTGATGTCTAGTTTGATTCTGAAATATGATTTATTTATATACTCAACTCATCTAAGCCTTTTCCCAACTGCATGGGATCGGCTATCAGGACTAGTGGACATTCAAATTACAAATAGTTATATTTTTTAATTATTTCTGTCCATGTTAGTTTAAATCTACCTCTAATGATTTATTATATGCACAGAAAAATCAGTGTTAAAGAGTGGTGACAAGCAGTGGTACTTCTTTAGTCCCAGAGACAGGAAGTACCCTAATGGATCAAGATCCAACCGAGCTACCAAATATGGCTACTGGAAGACCACAGGAAAGGACCGGACTATCTCTCAGAACTCCAAGGCCGTGGGTAACAAGAAAACCCTTGTCTACTACTGTGGTCGTGCTCCCAAGGGAGAGCGCACTGATTGGGTCATGCATGAGTATACCTTGGATGATCAGCTTCTCATGAGCTGCAACAATGTGCAGGTAAGTCACTCCTAAAAGCGACATTGATCTAGATATTCGACATCTATTTAACTCATTCTTCTGTGAAAGTTTTTCGAAGTCTCTCATCTGTGGATCTTCTCATTTGCAGGATGCTTATGCTCTCTATAAGGTCTTTAGGAAGAGTGGACCTGGTCCAAAGAATGGGGAACAGTATGGTGCACCTTTCAGAGAAGAGGAATGGGAGGATGATGGCGAAGATGATAGCTTTAGAAACCAGAACAGCAATGAAGACCCTTGTCTGCACATCCTTATGGTGGTAACTCTGCTGACTTGTTAGGTGATGAGGGGAGCACACTTCCAATGGATGATCTGGAGGACCTTTTGCTGCAAATGTCCAATGAACAAGACATAATTCCACAGCCTCCTGGATATTCTGTGTATGTTTCAGAGGTATGCTGGGCCTACTAAAGTACTTTGATGTTGTTGAGATTCCACCGTATGGTTGGGAAATACTTTTTGAATTAGTATCTAGATTTCCATGCAGAATATAACCATATGATCCCCAAATTCATCTGAGAAATTAACAGAATGGAAATGTCATTCTAGCTGTCAGCCATGCATGCAAACTATTCTTTATGCATATGCAATGAACACTAAATATAAAAAGTAGCAATAAATATAACATATATTGCTAAAGGAAAAGAACAATCAAGAATTAAAAGGGAGGGAAGGTAGAAGGAAAGGAAGGCCATGTGACTTATGGGGAAAAGAAAACGTATGACTAAAATGGGGTTGGAAGCATCCAGCTTGCTTTAAAGTTGGAAAGTACATGGCATCAGCAAAATATAAGCACGGAAGATGTGTGGATTTTTTTTCTTCTATACGAACTACAGTAATATGCCATCCATTGCCACTTCCCTTTTTTCTGTATAAGGTTTTGCTTAGAAAATTAATAGCAAATTTTTTTTTTAATGACAGATCCATGGACCCAGTTTTCTTATTAATTGAATAAACTTTGCTTCTAAAAATGTTGATTTCCTGTCAATCATTGTTATTAATATGGTCATCTGATTCCATTGGATTTGTCACTATTTGATGCAGATTGATGTTGAAGCAGAAGTTATAGTGCCATCTCTTGTAGATGCTAATTTTACTGAGCAGGATCTCAATGGGTTCGAGCTGAGAAATGAGGAACCAAACTTTCAGAATGCCGAGCCAATTTGCATGCAGCCTATTGAGAATCCTGTGATAACATCCATTAACGATTGTTCTGAGCAGGGCCAACTTGGAGTTGATGAAGATTTCTTGGAAATCAGAGACTTCAATGATCCAGAGTCCATAGAGTGGAGAGCAGATTATGTTAGCAATGAGGACATCATTCATGATACTGGTGGATTATATGATCCTTATGATTTTTTTGATGCTCCCATGTTTTTAGCTGAAGGACTCGATACTCTTGATGGAGCAGGACAGAATCTATATTTTGATGAAACACAAGCGTCTCCTATCACCAGTGAGCTCTGGACGCATGAGCAGGATTTCAGTGTGTCAACTGCTACAGAACTGAATCATGTTATCATGGCACCACCAGCATCAGGTGCTTAATCACTTATATGAATGCTTCGTCCTGATTCCCGAAAGGTCAGGATGCTGTTACTTGGTCTATTTCTCATTTCTTTGTGCTATTTGAATAATGTAGGTGTTGTATATGCTAGTACTCCATCAAACCTTGGGGAGGATACCCAGGGGCAGACTAGTTCTGTTAGCGGTGCTTCAGACTCATTGTTCAGTTCGGCACTCTCAGCTTTGTTAGAGTCTGTACCGAGCAGTCCTGCAATAGCCTCAGAGAGTGCCTTAATAAGCAGAGCATTTCAACGTGTTTCAAGCTTCAGAGCAGGGCAGATTGGAGCTCAAGAACCAAATGCCCCAACAACCCAAGGCACAGCAACCTCTGGAAGGCAGAGGGGCAGCCACAATGGTGGGTTTCTTTTTATCTCATTCCTGGTTGGACTAGTTGCTGTCTTTTGGGTGTTCACAATTGGAGCTGCGGTGAAAGTTTTCAAGGGTATATGTGGCAAGTTCATATCATCATAAGCACAGAATATTATAGGAATAAAATTTAATCCATCTGTTCTGTTAACTTTACTGATATTTGTTATTTTCGGTTGTCAAAGGAGTCATGTGTGTTCAAATATGTACCATTGGATATATATATATATATATATATATATCATGTTAGATTCTATTGTAGTATAGTTCATTGGGGAGAAGAAAAGGTTCGCACCTGTACAATTAGAGGTGAGCAACGCTACCAGCTTCGTCTGCTTCATGGTGAGTTTTTGCTATACTGCTGATAGAGAATTGGAAAAAAAACTCTTTCCACTTCAGTGGTCCCATCGGAGGGTGCATGCATTGCTTAACATCTCATTTTCTTTGTTCATAGGAGTATTCATTGACGGTTATTCAGGTAACGCAGCTGACGTCAACCCAAGCTCCAAGCATCATGGTATTGGGGAATTGATTTTAGGGCAGAATGATGCTGCTTTGGTCTAGTGCAAAGCCCAATTGCACCTGACGAATGTGATTAGCCTGCAGGATTAGCTTAACCATGCAATCATCTCTTTGATATTTTTCATGTAGATTTTACTAGATTAAGGTATATTTTGATGGCATGCACAACATTTAGCAGATTGGAGGCTTGGGTCTCCTCGCCCCGTGATCTTAAAATGTTGGCATGGGTTCTTGTGGAGAAGAGCATTCATGGGCTCACCATTTTATCATCTGAATTTAGTCTTTCCCATTGATGTGTGATGCAGATTTACAGGTATTTCCACTTTGTCGTGTTTTAAATTTCATTTATGCATTCAAATTCACAGTAAACGTCTGCTTGGTGTCATCAGACTACATAAAGTTGCCATAAATTTGCTGGCATTTAATTTGCAATCTTATCAAATAACAGTGTTTTAAACTAGACCTGATTTTAAAACAAATCCCTCTGTGTGAGAGAGTCTAAAGATATTCTTTTTTCTTTTTTTCTCCTCTTGTCTCCTCTGATATAATTTTTACTTGTTTAGAGAGTCAAAATGTAGATATAATGGTTTTGATGCCATTTTTTGTAAATCTTTTTTTTTATTATTTTCTTCATTTTTTGTTGATGATGAGAAGGCACCTAATGTTCTAGGAACCTGAGGACAAAGGTCGGTGTAGATACATGACACCTAAAATTAAATGAAAAAAACTTGCAAATGTTCATAAAATATTGTGGACACACGGTTCTCTATAAAATTCAAACACTGGTAATCAAAATAAAAAATTCTCAAATTTACCTTTCTTTTATCAACCAAATCTTAACTGCAGTTCATTAAAAAAAAAAAATGCTCGCTTATCTTAGTTTGAGCTACCGATGGCAACATAGCACTAAAAAGACGAGTTATATGTTATGAGTCTACTTATATAGTCTTTTTCCAATTAAAATTCTATGTCGCTGCATGGGTCAACCGGCCGAGTTCTTATAGCCATATCGCATTCCTTCTCGTGATTAAAACACCTCCCGGAGGCTGAACACAGCTCTCTAAGCTGTTCAACCTTCCTTCTTTGCTTAGCTATTTGCAAAATGCATACTTTGACATGTAGCACTGTGCAAGTGAGGTGGTAAGGATTGGTATCCTCGCTTTCCAATTTCAATTTATATTTGCATCAGGCTGCATTATGGTTAAACTTTTATTTATAAATATAACAGATTTTTAGGCCAAGAACAATCCATATGGTGATTCTGAAAAATGTAAATAAATTGATTGATTGGTTAAATATATACCATCAGCAACCAGTTATATGTAATGGTTGGTCCACCAAACGTAAATTATTTTCAACAACAGTATTGATGATTAACAATGTAAGAATTATCACAATGATTTCAGTTTTCAAAATAAAGGAGGCTTGGAAAAAATGTTCTACTAATTTTTGGTCAGTTTGGTTAAGATTGAGTACTGAGTAGTCCATATGTAATCGATTGAGTACTGAGTGTTCCATATGTAATCCACATTTAAAATAGTCCATATTTTTTCTAAGAAAAATATTAATATTAAATTCAAATCGGACTAGATTAACTTAGGGTTAGAATTGATTAGTAGCAAGTAAATCCAATCCATTTGCAGCTCTAGCTATCAAATGGCAACTGGTGTACATCCCAATCTTGGTTGAGACTTATAATTCTGAATGCATTGATGTTGCTTTTTTACAATGAAAATCCTGTGATGCTTTTTGTTCGTTATACAATTGTGCTGGTCCAAGTTCTGGATGGCTGATGCCATAAATAAACAAAGGTTGAAGGGCATTGTTTTTTAAAAGCATTTAATTGAATGATTCTGATTTGAGCACTGTTTTTCAAAAAAAAAAAAAAAAAAAAAGAGCACAATGTAGCGAAGCCCTAGCGACGAAGGTAGACCCTATTCTTCTACGTTGTTGGTCAATAAGCTGTTAGTAAGGCAAATCCTTTACAAAAGAACCCATATTCTTTCACAAAGATTCTTGCATTAATGTATATATTTGTAATTGTATAAAACAGGTATAATCTGAAAATTTATGAGATTTTATAAAATAAAACGAGTGTACAACTACAATTGTTATACAAGAGCAGTAGAAAGTACAATAATGGTTGTTATATAAACATAAAAGATATCAAGATTTAGAAAAATAATGATAGCCAATATGAAGAGATTTTTTCCGTAGCATTCCACACTTAATATTAGTCTTATGACATACTAGAATATTCCATGGCAGCCTTCATATGTTCTGGTAGCCATCCTATACCATAATAAGGCTTAGGTAATTTGTTGGTTAATAGTGCCATTTGAATAATGCAAGATTCTCTTAACTATAGCAAAATGATTGGATGTTGGGCCATGAATGAATGGACAAGCTTACTATAAGAGTAAGATTTAGTTAGTGAGAGTGAGATATTATGATGCACCGATAATAATACGATGATGCAACGGTTTGACTGCAGATTATGGGACAAATATTTTGATTTATGAAAAGCGAGGTTGAAGTGCTATGTAACCTAGAGCTGACATAGAGGCTCAACAAAGAAAATCAAGAGTATATTTTGTTTGTGATAGATATAATTCATCAGTCATTGATATGATTTTAATATCCAAAAAGATAATGTTGAAGGTCAAGATCCTTAATGAAAAATTGAGAGCCAAGTTCACTAATCAGTTAAGTTGTATAAGATACCCATCATTTGCAATGATCATAACATCGTTAGTGTAGTTTAGTAAAATAGTGACTGTATGACCATGTTGTCAAATAAAAAGGAATGGATCAATACAATTATTAAAGAAACTAAGTTCAAGAATAACATTTGTTAAAAAGTCATTCTAGGCTTGTGAGGCTTGCTCGGCTTTGTAAAGCATACGAATATAACTATAGTATTGAGAGTTAGCAACCCTGATAATAATTGTTTGCAAACCTTTTCAAAGAAATTGCTTTAGAAAAAAACATTGTTAATATCAAGTTGATAGAGTTTCTAACCAAATTGAAAAGGAAAGGATTACTCAAATGATAAAAGGTTTAACAACTTGGTTGACAATTTTAGGATAGTCTATACCAAGTTATTGACACCTTTCATAGTACAAATCGAAAGTACCATCAGCCCATCATTGAAGGCGATATATCCATTTGCATCCTACTAAGTTCGGTTTGGAGAGATAAGAGCCAAATTACTATTAAATTGCAAAGTGTCAAACTCTTCATCGATGATAAAGTGTCATTCTAGACTTTTATTAGCGATAGAGAAGTAAGGGTACTTATAGTTGCTAGTAGAGCATAAAGTAATTAATGTTTTATTCTCATGAAGACTTTACATATGCTAAACTTAGAGTGAGTGATTATGGAATGAATATTAGCAGCATGAAAATTATGCAACTGTAACTCTTAAGATGGTGGTGGCTCCAATTGAGATACCAAACATTTTTATTTAATAAAAGTGTTTATTGTTGAAGAAGATGGTGTATCAAGGAGAGATTATTATTGTAGAGGAGAAATGTATGAAGAAAATTAGATGAATGCTAGGATAGTATAGTTAAGAGGCCTGCTACATATGGAATGCTATTGGAAAGGTTGTAATGATAGAGAGTGGACTTGGCAAAGAGGCTATAGTTTCTATGAGAAAATAGGAATAATGATACTTACAAAAAAATTATGGTTAGAAATAAAATAAATGTTGTAAGGGTTATGGGAGAAATATATTGGCTCAATTTGATAACCATGTTGCAATGATATTAGGTTGAGGATTTACTTCTATAAGAAATAGTTAAGTTTTAATGGTAGAATTGTAGAAAGGAAAGAAAGATCCATTAAAGACAACATGATGTGAAATATAAATACAACTAATGTGAAATATAAATACAACTGGGATCAACATGATAGTAACCTTTAGGATTTAAACAATATTCAATAAAACACATAGGCAAGCAATACTCTAATTTGTGATTATTGTATATCATAAGTCAAGGAAAATAGGCACAATCAAAGACATGAAGAATGGATAGTTTGAAATGTAATAGAATTATGATTCTTATAAAGATTTTAACCCAAGTTTCCATGACATTAATCCACTAAGAAAGGGGCATATGAGATTGCGCTAATATGTCATGTCTAATTTTAGCAATATACCTATCTTTACATTTAACAATGGAGATGATGGTTAATATCATATTGTGAAAGAAACAGCTAAAAAAGTTTGCCGAGAAACTCTTTCTCACAATATGGTTGCAAGATTTTAATTTTTCTTTCGAATTTGATTGCCAACTTTAGCTTTGAATTCCATAAAAGTAGAAAACATATCAGATTTAGCATATAAAGAAAACAAAAAAATATCTAAAATAATTATCAACAAAGATGATGTAAATCTATGACCACCGTTTTATAAAATAAGAGCAGCAACCTAAAGGTTTATATGAATAACATTTATATGTGCATTAGAAATAGTAGAATGGGTTTTAAGAATTTTTTTTTAAAAAAAATTGCTTATTGATAGGATCAAAACAAAGAATTATAAATGCTAAATATTAAATGAAAATATATGCACCAATAAAAGTAGTTGGATTAGATTTATTCCAACAAAAAATAATTGCTCATGTAGCATATTCTCACTTCTTTTTGATAAAACATCCTCTCTAACTTATTGTGGTAAACAAAAAATGATTACTATTAACGATAAAAAGATATTGTTATATTAAATAATGTGATAAATATGAAGAAAATTGGTTGATATATAAGTGACATGAAGCATTCTTTTAAGATTTAAAAAAGCGTTGTTAAAAGAGAGGGTAGAAGAATATGTTTGAGAATAATTCAAAACTTAATTATTACTAAGAGTGACATTGTTCCTACTATGATATGAGAAGTATAGTGGGAGTTCATTTAAATTAGTTGTGATATGGTTCGCAGTGGTTAAATCAGCATGTTATAGAAATTTCAACCATATATGCATTGTGATGAACTAACATAGTTTGAGGTTGTTTAGGAGGCATCCAACTTTGATAAGCATAGCATATCCTATTATAACACTCAATAGCATTGAGTACATCCTATTATAGCAATCAATAGCACTACAAGTAGACTTATTATAAATTTGATAAATAATAAATTTGATTGAGTAAGAAGGAATAGAAAGAATACAATGGAAACTAGGGGGCAAATAAATGGAATGTGAGCAGTTGTGTAAATAAGACCACAAGAGCCAATGATAGATTCATGAAAGCATGGATAGGCTTTGTTTTATAAATTAAGATCTTAAGCTCTTGGGCTCTAATACTAAGATATACTAAATCTAATGTAGAATCAAAGAGACCTTGATACTAAAATTTGATGCAAGATTTTGGGTTCTGATATTAAAATCTAATTCAGAAAAGTTTGTACAAAAATATAACTATTGATCTTACATTAGCTACTTGAGGATCTTTACTTAAATGCTTTGGACTTTTTTTAGAGAATGCTCGGGATTTATGACTTTATACTAATTATCTCTTGTTAAATCGTGATCTCATATCATAACAAACAAAAGTTTTGTAGGAAAGAAAGAATGCCTCAAATTTTATCATTAAATTACTCATAATAATAGAATATAACTAGGGCTCTTCTAAAGCAATAAGTTTCCTAGTTCTTGTTGGATACGAATTTTCTAAAAAAAATTTAAAAACATAAATATCAAATAAATATGTAAAAAATTTATTCTTGATTTTTAATTAACTTCTAATTCATGTATTATAATTTTCTAGATAAATATTAAAAATTTGGATAAAATAATATTTAATTATCCTTTCTGTTACAAGTTATGAAATAAATTTTCATGATTTTCTAGAAGTTCGACCATATTTATAAAATTTTTATGATTAGCTCGTAACTTTCTTATCCAATCTCAATTTTGCATAATTTAAGATGCATTAAAAAGCTAATTTGATGCAAAAGGTCATGAAAGTAAATTTAATTAAAAACTTTAATTATACTAAAGATGGTGAATTCAGATTAAAATTAAGTCAATATCTTTGGCTAACTTTTTTATGATTACAAGATGATCAACAAGGTGTTTGATATGTTGAAGATAGGTCGTTGTAGAATCTATTTTCTTCTCTATTTTTTGAATATCTTATTTCCATTGGATGATGCGAGAATGCTAAGAGGAATCAAATTATTACTTAAGCACAAGTGAAATTGTATAAGCAGTACAAAAGCTTGTTGTCACCATCAAAACATTCATCATTTGTATTATGTTGATCTAAGAAAGGAGTTGATCTTGTCTATGCCACTTATCTTACTTCGAATTCTCAACAAGTTTTCAGTTGGAAACTTCTACATATTTCAGATTTGAGAATATGCCATTAACAAATTTTAAAAGTTTGAGGAATTGAAGGATAGGATAGAATTAAGATTGCTAAATGAGATAGTTGTGATTATCCAATTTAATGAAAACATGATAAAAGATAGGATTAATTTCACTTAGCTTCCTTAATTATGGGGCATTTGCACATTCCTCCTTAAAATAATAAAATTTACAATCAACCTTCGATTTCAATTTTATTTGCAATAAACCTTTTTCATTTAAATAAATAGACATGTGATTATCACATGACCATTTTTTATTTTTTTAACCATTTAATTGAAATTGGAGAGGTCGGTTGCAACTTAAATCGAAATTGAAGGGTTGATTGTGATTTTTTTTTTTGTTTAGGAAGGAATATGAAAATATTTCATAGTTAAAGAAGATTTAAGTAGAATAATCCTAAAAAATATTAGAGACAATAAAGGCTTGGTTAGGTTGAGGTTTTGTAGAGAATGATGAAACTATTAGAATGTTGATAGATGAGAGGATGGATAGAAACAAGATGGTCTTATGGTCTGAAATCTAGCTTTTAACATGAAGGGCTAACGATATGAATATAATCATAGAATTTATGAGATTAAATAATATGAAAATATATAGCTATGGCTATTATATAAAAGTAAAGCAAGTAGGGTTGTAGTTATTACGCTAAAATAAAGTACAATGATGGTTACTATATAAAGATAAAAAATATAAAGATTTAAAAAAATTGAGACACATTCCGTGAGTTTTTTCTTATGCCATTACATTTTTTTTTTTTTGATAGTCTACGTATATTATAATAATATATAGCATGGTGGGCATCCGTAACATCAATCGTATGCCAAATCAGCCAATTGATACCATAAAATCATGCATCTTAACAAGAACTAGCATTTCATAAAAGATAATTTTAAAAATTTAAATTCAAACGTAAAATTAGCTCAAATTTTAGGTGTAGAAATATTTTGAAAGCCTCAGTCCCGCGGGCAAAACCAATCCCCACGAGAACTAGGATATTGCATGACGGGTATTATATTATTAGTTAAAATTTCTCTCCAAAAGACAACATTATAATATATGATAATGTTAGTTGCAATTAAATCTACAGTACCGCAATCATAAATTACGTTAGTATATTTATAATGTTTTTTTTGGAGGAAAGTTATTGTGTTATTTTGCTCGCAAAGATCACCAATGACATATGCGCAAATAAGCGTATTCATACACGTAGATTATATAAGTTCTTTTCCTAATAAGAAATACAAACAACCAAGATACAGCCACCCCTCAAATTTAGGACGTATCTTCGATACCATCTGGACTGTCCGGAAAGAAACGGTTCATTTATAATTACAGAAGGCAAGATTTTTAAGAGAGAGAAAGAGTAGCCATTCTAGGTTGAAGCATGGGCACACCGTGTGTACATAAGAGTAAAGAGATAATATTCATGGATAATTGATTCAAAAGATATATACTCGTCTACCATCTGGAGTGATTTTGTATGCAGCTGAAAACAAAAGGCCTTGGAAGAAAGACTTTCTTCCTTCCTCTTGTCATTCATGATCCTTTTTTTTTAACTTTCCCTTCTCAAAAATCAATTCCTCTTCAATATATCCATCTCATCCTAGGCATGTATGATGCATTATAAATCATGGTTAAACATGTCTTCATAGTTTGAATTGATGTGTCAAAAATAATGAAAAGTATTGTTCAGATTTTTTGGCATGTCCTGAACTTTTCTTTCCACATCTTTACGACACCCAAGATCAAATATTTACTTCTCATATTATCTTTTTTAAAAACTACACATGGAATCTATGTTCTATCATAATTTGCTAAGTATTTTATCAACACTGGTGGATAGAATTGGTCTTCAAAATAGTATTAAGGCACTTCATCTTTTAAAGAAGGTACTTACATTCAACCTAATGTCTGAGCAATGAAAGCTACAACAGAAAACATGACAACATATAAAAATGGCTGTAAAATCATGTCGACTGTTGTCAAAATAAGAACCTTTATTAGAAAGAAAATCAACTTTCAGCTGAAATATTATTCATTTTTTCATTTATTTTTGATGGAATAACTATTTGTCTATCGGTGAACGTATCCACATTGTTCTTTCAGCTTACTAAAAACAAATATATAAAGACAGATTACACATTATGACAGGATTACAGATAGGTTGCATGGGAAATCTCCAGCCTACACATGTTTATGGAAGCATAGTAACTTTTTATGCGGATGTGATTGTAAAAGGTTTTTATTTTAACAATATCACATTCTCGATATCATAAGAATTGTAGTATATGAAAATTTCTTTTTGCCATGATTCTTCTATATCAGATGACTTGTTCGATGAATTGTGTTTCCTTTTTTTAAAAACAAAAAAATTGCTCAGTCTTGCCTTCTTGATAAGATAAATGAACAGGTATTTTATTTGATATTTAACATTTTTGATCGGTGGAAATCTCAATGATGTGATCTTTGATTCTTAGAGCATTGAGATTCATGGTTACCCAACTTTTATAAAATGGTTGTAGACATTGTTTTTGTGTAGCATGATAAATGAGCTGACAATTCAAGTCTTCAGCACTTCTTCAATTTGGATAAATTGATGAATGCTCATTTTATCATAGCTAACCTCTACTTTCTTGCTTTATTTGATTCATGTATGGTATATTCAAAGATCAGGGAATCAGATTCCATTATCAAATCGAAGTCTGAAGTTTTTGGCTAGAAAAAGTTGATGTTGATGATAAAGATTTCCTCTCACCTACGATTCTAGCATAAATTGTTTTACAGAAAAAAGGAATATCGAACAACCACATCAACAACCAATGAGATGTAACAAGACTGATGTGGTGGTAGCTGTGGAATGGTTCTCTGAAGTAACAATCAGTGGGAACGAATCTTGATGGACTGATCTGCTACACAGCAAAAGCAGGGATGAGCAAATGGTTCTGTAACTCACAAGGGTGACACTCCACTACACAAAAAGACTAGAAGTAATACAATTCTTTGATCTGATGATTTAGATGATAAAGAATGTCCTCTGTCTCGAAGGTAAGTTAGCAATAAAAGTTTCAAATTTACTTGGTGAATCATATAGCTTTCATTAACTGTGAAACAAAGCAATTAAAGAGGAACTCCACCACTGCATTTCTGCACAATACACTTAAACATAAATTTGGGATTTGAATATGAACCTGATATAATGATCACCACCATAGCAAGTGATAAATACGGGCATACAACTTGTAATATGTAAAACAGGAAAATAAACTGGCATATTGATATAGACCAACCAAGTACCTGTAAGATCCAACCTAAAATGTGACAGTTTGTACTTAATTCTTATGAATCCAATAATTAGGATGCTTGAACTACTTTATAGATTCTTGTTCTCATCTTTCTGCCTTTTTTTAAACCCTCTGTGATTGAAAACCTCTCTTACGTGTAGGAAAGAAAACCACCTCACGTTAAATTAAATGAATCAAACTCCCAAATGCTTCCATTTCATTTTTTTCTGAAAAGTTCCAAAAATCCATATTTAATCACAAGAGAATAATTCTCAGAGGTTAGATTTTTTGTCCATGAACATCCCTTCATTTCTAAGAGGTTAGACTTCTCAAAAATAAAGACCAAAATTGACATTATTCAGTCAATGTGCTTAAAGAAATGAAGAAATGGATCAAGAATTGAAGCTAAATACCAAAATAATAAATGAAACTAGAAGTGCCAACTAGTTTCAGATAAAATTGGATGAAACTACCAAAACTGAGGACACAACTAACAAAAGAATCTCATCTTGGCCTTTCAATCTCAAATGCAAGCATAATCTTTTGGCTTTTAGAAGGTTAGCATTCCATGCATTAACAATCCCTACAACATTCTTGTTCAGTAGGTCTTCCTCTTACTGAAGTTTTTTTCCTTTAACAATAAAATTACCAAGCTACAACATTCTCAGTGAAATGTAGGCACAAGATGTAACCACCAAGGACCTCAACCAAAAAAAAGTAGCTAAAAAAGTGTTATTTGAGCTCCTTGATCCTTTATAAGTACCTAAGATCATTCCAGTGCATAGTCAATATAGAACTAACTACATACTAACATGAGCTCTCACATACTCTTCATTTAAGCATTAGCGTCCTTATTAGGTTAATGATTCAAATCCAAATCCAAATTCAAATCTAATAAAATACAATCACAAACATATAAAAAGCTCATCTACAGTGTCTCCTAGTCTATATGGGGGCCATAGACCAGATCCACTCTGGTCTAATTTGTAACTCACACTAAAAACATAGTTAAGAATGTATTATTTAGACTTTTTACTCCTATATAAATACTTAGGATCTTTCCAATGCATAGCCAATATGAAACTAAATACCCATTAGCATGGGCTCTTATAATGCCTAACTAATACAGCAAATAAATTGACATATCACGCAATTCTATGCATGGTTAAGCCTGCCTTGCTAGAAGTTTTATGTTTCCTACTTCTTACCTTACTCTGAAAAATATGAACTTAGAACGTTTTTATGTGATAAATAAAAGCAATAATGCTAACTTGTACCTATTCATGAATGCCGATGAAGCAAGAAATGAGTCACTTTTGTGTTGATAGATTATAAGTTTGCAATCTAAAGCTTACCAAAGCATGTTCATTTTACCATGTACCACAGATGGGACTAGAATTACAAACCATTAATTTTATTACCATGCTCAGTAAATGACTTTGTTCTCCATTAAATAAATCAATATAAATTCTATAAACAAATTGCCATCTCCAATGCATTAGAGACTGATTTGCATTACAAACAAAGTTATAAAGACTTCAGAATGATGCTTTCAGTAGAACTTGGAGTATCATCACCTGTAGATTGGCTCTTGTTGATGGACCAACAAGTGCAAAATTGTTTTTGCATTGTTTAGTTGGGAACATGGAGAGATATGAAGCGTATGGATCATGAATGATTCTTTCTTTATCTATTCACTTGTCTGATAGCTGATTAGTTGAACAACTTGCCATTAACACCGAAGAGGAGGTGGGGGATCGAAGAGGAGTCAACAGCCAATAAAAATATGGATTAGTTTAATTGCACTGTTTTAGATAAATTACAACAACACCTAAACTATTTTCATATAACCGAATGAGCATAACTATGATGCATAAGACGCCGTGTTCTTGACAACTTCTGCATCATCTACGAGAGGAATAAAACAGAATGTCCTCCGGATTTTATGGAAAAGAAATCAAGAAATCCAAACAAAAAAAAACCAAATAGGTCTTGTTTCCAAGCCCAATTAGATGAAAAGAGGGAAAAAAAACAATAGGTCCGTCGCCCTGGCTCACGGATCGCCAGATCCCAGACAGGATCAAGAAAGATTCCAAAAATAGAAGAATGGATCCAGCAGTTATAGAGTCAAGGGAACAAGAGAGAAGGGAAAGAAGAAGAACAGAGAGAGGGGGACAGATATTAACCAGGCCAAAACTTCTAACTGCGACAACAAAGAAGAAAATACATATAAAAAATAAAACAAAAAACAAATAGGTCCTGGAACCCTAACCTGAGACATATATAAGCATCAAATAGGTGTCAAGATCAAGTCGGATAAAGAAGAAAAAAAGGGAAAAGAACTTACCTAAGACAAGTTCCGAGAGATGGGAGCAGAGATCGAAAGACGGGAGCAGAGATCGAAAATCCAGGGTTCAGCGAACCCTATTCGGGAGCAGAGATCGGAAGACGGGAGCAAAGATCGAAAGATGGGAGTAGAGCTCAGAAGACGGGAGTAGGGCGACGGCTGCTCGAACGGGAGGACAAACGAATGAGATCCTAGGGTTAAAAATATTTTTTTTATATTACCAAATATGCCCTCAGAGGATAGCTGAAGGGATATCCAGCTATTCCTAGGGTTCCTAGGGAATAACTTCAGGGGATAACTTATGGTTAAACATGGGTTATTCCCTCTGGTTAACCTTTTTCAGAGATAACCTCTGCAACTATAGCTTTTGGGGATAAGAGGGAATATCTGGGGGATATCCCCCCTTATTTCCCATTTCAAACACTACCTAACAGCTCAACAGAAAGAAGAGAGGAGAATCAAAATTTTAAATTAACACAATGTTATCTTCTCACTTACCCTTTATTTAGATGACTACACTATTCTTCCATTTTGCTTAATTATCTAAACAATGTTTATGTTTGTTAATGACAGAATATGACATTGAAAACCAAAGGCAATCCTCATGCGTACGCATCACCACCACATGCAATGCATTCTTCAGTGGATGGAAGAGTGGTGCTTTCCCTGCTTGTAGCTAGGTATACATTGTTCATGCACTTATGAATTACGTCTCTCTCTCTCTCTCTCTCTCTCTCAACAATTTTGAGAGCTATACTAATACGGTTTACTGATATGTTCTTCTGTTTCATTAGGCAACAATTTTCGATGAAATCCTTTAGAACTTGCAATACAGATGGTCACCAAGGTTTCATTTGGCAAGAAAGATGACATTCCTAGCAGAACTAATGAATATCAGCAATGGCCTTGTGCAAGTTGGACCATTATATATTTCTACCTTGTAATGAATAAAGCTCAACCATTATATATTTCACCATGTTTAATTTTGATGCAGCTTCATAGTGTTTGGGTTTGTCAGCAACAAATATAAAATATATCAATGGATGCATTGTCAGGAAAATAATATATGCAATATATGATTTCCATACTGAAACAGTTGTTCGTACAACACTGCATAAATACATAAAATGCAAGGGCTGAAGATGCAATTCTTGATCCATATAAGCATTTCATCAAATAGTACTGATGCAACTAGTCCTACTGCATACTTGCTAGCTTGATTTAAAAAGATTTACAACACCAGCAAGAACAATAGCACATAGCTCAATACAAAGGAGAAAGTAAAACATTTATAAAATCTTATATTCCTTTTGGGACCTATATGATACCCCAAATTTAATTTCACATTGAATGAATATATATATATATATATATATATATATATATATATATATATATATATATATATAACTCATGTCTACTTGTTATCTATTAATTTTCACTCAAGCTTTCGAGCCATATAGTTAACGAAGTTAGTTGGATCGTACGTGGGCCTGAATGTTACAAATGATATAAGAGCCAATCCGAATGTACAGAAATTAATGAATACGAAAAACAAAAAAACAAAAAAGCTTCCCATGAAATGGAGTCCCATCGTAACTTGGAGCTGGCCAGCAACTTGTAACACCATTTTTCAATCATTCTTTCTAAATGATAGAAGCTCTTTCGCAAGGAGCTGTGACTGACAGCCACATGAATTGTTATCATACCATGAGAGTATATAACGGGCACTGTATTGAGCAGCCCAGCATCAAAAATAATCTTACCTAAGAACTGGTGAGTGCCACCAAGGGGAGTCACTAGCTAGGCCGGTGGTGGTGCTGATGCTGGTGGATCTGCCGGAAGAGAATGGACCGTGCGCGGTTGACGGCGGCAAAGAAGAGGCAGATGTGCTCGTCGAGGTCGTCGAGCTGGTGGAGGAAGCTGGGTTGGTTCTTGCGGAGCTGCCGCAGCACCTCCTCGATGGGATGGCGCAGCCCCCGCCCCCTATCCAGCCCCAGCCGCACCAGCTTCTTGTCGCTCTCTACCGTCTCGTGCAACCGCGCCACCAGCCTCTCGATAGTATCCAGATCATTGTTGAGCACATAGGTGCCCCTCGCCGCCGCGTCCAGCTGCGCCATCTGCTCCCTCGCCCGCCGCCTCGGGCCCCCCACCACCGCGTCCAGCTGCGCCATCTGCTCCCTCGCCCGCCGCCTCGGGCCCCCAGCAAGGCCCCCCTCGGCAGGCACCTGGCGGGCCCCGCCACCAACGCCGCCAGCGCGTGGGTGGCGATCACCAGCGCGGCCACGGGGACCAGGCAGGCGGTCCCCCCGCGGGTGGCGTGGCGCAGCAGGCGGTGGCGGCGGCGGGCCTTACGGAGGTGGAAGTCCAGCTGCTGCCGGATCTCGGAGAAGCACCCGCGCATGCCCTGGAAGTCGGCGGAGGGGGCGGGGAAGGGGTTGTCGAGGCGGTCGAATTCGAGGAAGACGTCGAAGGCCCAGTCGCACTGGGCGGGATTGAGGTGGGGGGCGGTGGCGGAGGATGTGGGAGAGGAAGAGGCGGAAGGGAGGAGATCGAGGAGTTTGCTGATAGGGTCGTAGAGGGAGCGGGCGCGGTCGACCGCCCGGCGGAGGGAGAGGCAGTTGGTGGAGGTGCTCTCGCTACTCTCGAAGTAGTGGGAGACGAGGCGGGTGAGGTGGGTGGACGGGGCGGCGCGGAGGGCCTCCTCGATCGACGCCCGGTTCGGCTGGAGAACCCGGGCGACCAATCGGGCCGGCGATGCTGCCGCCGGTGCCGCCTCGTCGTCGTCCTCGGTCGCCGTATCATCAGGCAGGTGAATCTTGTCCCAGATTTCGTTGTAGGAGTTGGTCTGGACGGCGAGGGTGTACTCGCGGCTGAGGTTGATGGTGGAGCTGGGGGAGGTGGCGGTGGAGAGGGCGGGCGTCTGGGCGGTGCTCGACATCGGGCTCTGGTGCTGTCTCCGCGGCCGGCCATTCCCTCCGCCCTCATCGTCTTCGGTCTCCGTGCCGTTTGCTGAGGAGATGAACAATTAGTTATATGGGAGAGAGGGTTGGGGCTTGAAATATCGAAATATTTAGAACTTTTTTTTACTGCCGTTTACTTTCTAATTTACTCAAAAAAAAAAAAAAAAGGATTTGGAATTACGTGGTGGTGGCGAGGGTATTGGCGACCCTCCTTCGGCTGGCCTCCGGGGGCCGCCACTGAAGCAGCGCATCGCATCAATGGGAAGAGGCGGTGGGAGTTCGGTGACAGGAGAATTAATACAAGAAGTGGGAGCTAACAGGCCCCGTTCGTTCGTGGTCTCGCACTTCTTGATAATAGATATTTAAAATGGGCCAGAGCGTAAGAAGGTTAACTGACATATTCCGATCTAGATGCGTTCACGTCAACATTGTCTCCATTTTGGTGGATAAATGGATGCGGACCAAGGAGCCGTAGCAGTTTGACTTGTTTGGTCTACTAGGTAGCCCTGGAAATGAGTGGATGAAGGAACAGCAGCCACTTCACATGCTATAGTCAAACCAAGGAGGGTTCCCATTTTATCTCCCATGAATGCAATTTAAAACTGCCATCCGCTGCCTGAAACAAACATCATTTGAAAGCATAATAAGCATTTGTCATAGCCTTCACAAATAAAAATAAAAAGCATATTCTGAGTCACAAACATAAATACAGTATAACCGACCCACAGGCACCACCTACAAAACAGAAGTTAATAAACGAAAGTTTATCTTCTACAAACAATTCCCTCCTTCAGAAACCATTCCAGTATATGTGTATCTCATACTCATGAAACCATCGTTTGTTTGCTACAAGGATCAAATTGATGAACAGCTTCCTCCATGGCAGTTTAGGAAGATGCAGATTGGATTGGCCGGATGGGTTAAAAGCCTTCTGTTCAGCACAGTCGAGATTTTCTCCTGAGAACTGGCGTCCAACCCCCATCATGTCGAGGTAGTATTGGTAGTGAGATATAATGTCGTTCATCGAATCAATGTAGCCCTGGCCACAAATAAGATCCCCATAGAGAATGTTCATGGTCATCCCAATGCCAGGTAACCTTCTCTCCAAGGTATCATTCTTCGAGGGCTTCCAGTTGGCTGACAAACACATCATGGGCTGAAGGTTGCCTGTGATAGAGATATAGACTAAAAGATATGCTTTATGTTATGTCTTTACATTTTTAATGAGAATTATTTTGAGCAATGTGTGTCATTTACTATATATATGTGCATGTGTCTAGTATTTATAAAGTATTTGATCTAGTGTGTAGAGTACGGCTTACACACAGAATACTAGATCATCGGTTCTTTTGGAATACAAGTTTATTGTTCATAGTTTTAGATGGAATTGGACACACCATCAGTAGAACTGTAGCACAAATTTTTAATAGGTCTGTCTTGACTACGGGGAATGGTTTATTCTAACTATTTGTGCTAGTACACTTTGTGTGTATTGAACAGGACCCAATTGAGTTAATTATTTTATATTGACTTTATAAAATAATTTAAAACTCATGAATATTATGATTACTTATGCTCTTAATCTGAATTCTATTTCTAGACACGTGTATGTAGTGATTATTACTTTGATTACACATAGAGTGAGATTCTATATGAGTCAATAAACTAAGTGGGTTGGGCAATAATATATATATGATGAATATTAATAGTTGAAGGAATCCACGTCCTATTAATTTGGATTGATGATATCCCCTTAAGAAAGCTTATAAGTTTTGATTGTATCAAATCTTGCAAGTGGATTTTGAATCCGATACATCAAATAAGTTAAGTGGATAAGTCTCAAGGATAATAACAGCCAATTAAATTATATTGTCAGTAATTAAATTTAATTGATGAATATCTGTAATCTTAACATGGGGAGATAATAAGTATTTAATATTAAGGCTCGAAAATATAAATTCGAATGTGATTAGGAGTACATTATAATTCTTAGTGGAATGAATTGTAATTTATGTAATTGAATCCTAACCCGGGATAGAATTAGGAGATTTAATTACGTGGGAAGTCCTTTTATATTTGCCTATTGGTCCCTGTTATAGCCCTATAAATACCCTCTCAGTTGGTTGCTGGGGTTAACGTTTTTTGAGAAAAAGAAAAACAAGAAACCCTAGGTCGGCCGAGAGATCCCACCATCTTGTGAGAGAAGGAAGGTATTTCAAGAATACGGTGGAAGACTAAAAGGTTGAGGTCGAGCAATCGAATCAAAGTATTTCAAGGTTCAAATCTGAAGGTATGATCTTATACTCATAGATTAGAACGGTAAAATTTTTGTATTACTCATATACACTATAGCCGTGATCTTGGGGGTATTCCGCGCTCCCAACAGTCTGAACTTCATCGGGGTCATCCACCTCCATATTGCAGCTTGGAATGCCAGGGTAGCATTCTGCTCCAAGTATTCTGGATGATTCAACAGATCAACCTGCAGTGCCTCACCAATGAGTCCATAATTGTAGTTCCTGAAAGTCATCAAGCAAATTAACAAGTAAAAGTTACTTCAAACCGATCGCCATCAGCTGTATCCTTAGGAAAGATGGAAGGATGATACTGGGCTACCAGTACACAGGAAGAGCACCACGACCATAGTATTCGACCCCAGGGGTGCAAGGATACTTATAGTCATCTGTGCAGTAGGTTTGGCTTGGGCTCATTTCATGATTAAAGGAAAGTCCCCATGCAAGTGGACCTCCAGGCGCGGCGCCATAACCACCTGCAAGAGCCAAATTAAGGATCAGACGTCAAGAAATGGAAATTGTTGCTCTGATTGCAAAGACAATCAGAAATTTCTTCAACCTGCAGTATACACCATGAAATCAGTTTGACTATACACAGTTTGATTAAAATTTTCCAGATAAAATCATTAAGAGAGAGAGTAACATCTTCGTGAACAAATTTGGCAAAGGATATAAGAATTGCAGTGGCACATTGAGCAGATGCTATGCCTCCAAGAGACACCACTAATTCTAATGCTGGCATAATGACTCTCAGGCAGTGTTTGATATGAGGGATAAGAAGGGATATCCCTAGATATCCTTTCTTATCCCTAAATGCTATTGCTAGAGGGGATAGGTCTGAAAAAATTTAACAAGAGGGGATAGATAACCTTATTTCCTAGGGAACCCAGGAACAACTAAAGTTATTCCTTGATGGTAGACTTGTAATTTTAAAAAATGCTTATTCCCTCACCTATTGAATAAATGCTATTCTTTACATTTTTCAAGGGATAGCTTTTGGGCTATCAAACACTACCTCATATATTTTTTGAGGTGATCCTTGCTGAACCATGTAGTCAACCTCAATTAGTTCAAGATTAAGATTTTGTTATTGTTGTCATTTGATCTTTATGGAGCCTTTATATCTGGTCAAATTTCTTTATTACATGGAAGAATAATCATCAAAAACCTAAGTGAAATCCAAAAAACTTTCATTTTATTCAGTTCTAATTTCTGTCATGAATACATGACAAAGATGAGCACATTTAATGTTAGCTAAATGAAAAGACTCATACAATGCTGATCTGCCACAAAATTGCAATGCAGAATCAATCTATTAAGATTCTTCTAATGAGCATGTGGGTCTCAATTCTGTTATCACACTAGAAATTAAAAAAAAAAATTGCAAAGAAATGGAAATCCTATCCTCGAATTTCTCTACATTTTCGTGGCAAACCCAGCGCCATTTACTTTCATTTCCCTCAAATAATCCATGTCTTTCAAAAGAGCTAGCAATTCTCCGCAATAACAATCTATTTATCAAATCTCCTCCCCAAATTCATTCCAATTCCCGTCACCTTCCCTTTCCAATAGAAGAGAAAATTAGGGTTTTTAAAAAGGCAAATGGAGCTGGGTTGAGAAAAACAAATCATCGGACTTATCCATCCCAAGCCATCATCTTCGCAATTAAACTTCTTAAAGAACAGCTTGCCAACAATAATGGAATAATAGATGCATCGCGACCACGAAAGAAGAATAGTGACAGATTGGATCTTGAAATCTTACAAGAGGTCTTGCTGCCGACATGACCGAGGAAGGCGGCGACCTCCTTCATCCCCATCTGCTTGCCGCCGGTGGTGCCGAAGCCGAGTGGCTCGTAGACGGCGGCGGCGGTGATGAAGGACTGGTAGTCCCAGAACCCCACCGCGTGAGCGGTGGGAGCATTCCTCTTGCTGAAAAGATCCTCGAACTGGTAGACCTGAAAATACTCGCTGATGGTCACGTTGCAGCAGTATATACTCCCACTGCATTCCCACCCCTTCTCGCACACCTTCTGCTTCTTCTTCGCGTCCCCCACGGTCACCACCGCTAGCAGCACCATCACCACGGCCACAGCCAACCTCCTCATCCGCGCTGACCACCCTGTTCTACCCATTCGACACAATGCACAGCCAACCTCCTCATCCGCGCTAACCACCCTGTTCTACCCGTTCGACACACTACCTGGCTGAGAAAGAGAAATGTTCGTGCGACCGTGCGAGGAGGCTACGGGAAGGGGGTGGTTTGTGAAATAGAGAGAGAATGCCTCGGGCCAGTCGGTGCAAGTTGAAAACCTATGACATCCTAATTAAAAATTTATAATACCCTAGTTTAAAATCCACGACATCCTAGTTTAAAACATTAAGATAAAGCATTAGTTCAAAACCCACGACACCCTAGTTGAAAACCGACACCCTAGTTCAAAACCCACGACATCCTAATTCAAAATGTTAAGACAAAGCATTAGTTCAAAACCCATGACACCCTAGTTGAAAACCCACGACACCCTAGTTCAAAACGTTAAGATAAAGCATTAGTTTAAAACCCACGACACCCTAGTTGAAACCCACGACACCCTAGTTCAAAACGTTAAGACAAAGCATTAGTTCAAAACCCACGACACCCTAGTTCAAAACCCACGACACCCTAGTTCAAAACGTTAAGACAAAGCATTAGTTCAAAACCCACGACACCCTAGTTCAAACCCACGACATCCTAATTCAAAACGTTAAGACAAAGCATTAGTTCAAAACCTATAACACCCTAGTTGAAAACCCACGACACCCTAGTTCAAAACGTTAAGACAAAGCATTAGTTTAAAACCCACGACACCCTAGTTGAAAACCCACTGATGGGCCAGTTGACCCCATGACAAATAAAAAATTTTGGACGGCCCCAAAGGCCGACAGGCTCCAGCGCCAGCCGCCAGAGCCGGCCGCCAGCGTCGGCCTCCAACGCTGGCCAAAGGCCGATAGACTCAGCGACGACCTCCAGCGTCGTCTTCAGCGCCGGCCCCCAAGGCCGGCACATCAAAGGCCGACGGCCTCCAGCGCCAGCCTTCAGTGCTGGCCAAAGGCCGACGCGCTCCAGCGCCATGAAAGGATCCAAAGCGAAGACCATGGCCTACACGGCCACGATGGGGAGGATAAGTTGCGAGATGCGGCCCCAGTGAGAGGCGGCAGCGCTACCGTGTAGGGTTGCGGATGGCGGCGAGATCAAGTGCATTATGGAGATATCTTCAGAGATTGATTTCCTTGTGGGGAGTGATTGAATAAATCATATCTTCTAGATTTAGGATGTTTCTCCTAAACTCTAGAAGGTGATTGAATAAATCATATCTTCTAGATTTAGGATGTTTCTCCTAAACTCTAGAAGGTGATTGAATAAATCATATCTTCTAGATTTAGGATGTTTCTCCTAAACTCTAGAAGATTAGTTTCCCTTTCAGTTAAGTTGTTTTAGGCATGTATCGTCAAATCTCCTTGATTCTAGGAATTGTTTCCTTAGAATCTTGAAGATTAGATTTGATTTGATTGGGAAGATTAGTTTCCTTTTCAGTTAAGTTGTTATAGGCATGTATTGTCAAATCTCCTTGATTCTAGGAATTGTTTCGAATTGTTTCCTTAGAATCTTGAAGATTTGATCTAGATTTGATTTGATTGGATTGGTAGGATTTTGTAAGCTCCTGAGGATGCCTATATAAGCACTCCTCAGGAGCAATAGAAAGGGAGAGAGTTGTGTTTTGTAAGCCTAGAGAGCTTATGAATGTTGGCCAGGCATAGGCACGTTTATGCCAGTAAACTTGGGGGCTGATAACCTCTTAAGTTTGGGCGTGCTTGGGCTAATAACCCTTGTACGAGTGTTCTTGTATTCTAGTGGTTCGAAGGACTAATAATCCTGACACCACGTTCTTCGTAATAACAGTGAGGCATTCTTCATTTCTTGTGTGTTAGATCCTAATTACCACGCTCGTGTGTTACTGGAAACGGTTCGGGAGGATCGATTGTGGTGTTGGAGCGGATCGCACGGAGGAGTTGGTGAATGTTTTGGAGTCCTTGACCGGGGACCCTAACAAATTGGTGCTTTCATTGAGATGAGTTGCTTGAAGATCTCTACGCTTCAAGTGGGGTAATCACGAGCAAACCTTACTTTGATTCTCTTCATTGAGATTGTTATAGTTAGAAGTTGTTTGTTCTTGTTGGAGTTATTATTAAGGTGGGGGTTAGATTGTTATAGTTAGAAGTTTTTGTTCTTGTTGGAGTTATTATTTGAGGTGGGGGTTAGATTGTTATAGTTAGAAGTTGTTTATTCTTGTTGGAGTTATTATTTGAGGTGGGGGTTCGATCTTCTTCTGGAGAGAACCCAAGGTCGGAAGTTGTCTGTGCAAAGTTCTTCGTGGGAGGGGGTTCGATCTTCATTTTGGAGAGAACCCAAGGTTGGACTTGTTGTTGCAGCCCATATTCCAATGGAGGCCGGATCAAGTACATTTCCATCCAACCGAGACCGCTTTGAAGCTTTGGAGTCATCCACTCTTTGGATGAAGGAGCAGATGGCAGAGACTACCACCAACATGACTCATATGCAATGAGCCATCACTTCCGTCACTAATGCTATGGAGGAGAACATGAAGGCGGTGGAAGGCATGAGACGAGACTTGCAAGCAATATTGGCAAGACTTGGAGGAGGAGCGAATGGGGCCAACCGTGGACAAACCCCAAGGGTGGAAGAGGAGCAACTTGTTGATGGGAGGGAAACTCACATTTCTAAGTCGGAGAGCCTAGACCAAGGCAACCTCTTAGATTGGGCGGGCGTGTGGAGAATGAGCACGAGGTAGTGGAAAGGTGGTTGCGAGAGAAGGAGTCTGATCGTGATATTGATACCATGCAAGGACGCAAGAAAGACTCGGTGGGAGTCGGTATGGGGAAGAAATGCCCTATGGCCGGATCCATGAAGATGCTAGAAGACATGAGAGACCGAGAAGAGACTACCACTATCATAATGAAGATGAAGGAAATCGGTTTAACCACCGACGACCTAGAAGGCCACATTACCGTGGAGGTGACTATGAAGATGATGATGGAAATCGGTTTAACAACCGAGGACCAAGGAGACCAAAAATTGACTTCCCTAAGTTCAATGGTGGTGACTCTCATGAGTGGCTCGATAAGGCGGACCACTATTTTCATATATATGAAGTACCAAGGACAGAAAGAGTGGCCACAGCATGTTTCTTCCTTGATGGGAAGGCAAGTAAATGGTGGAGATGGATACGGGCCCAATATGAGAAGGAAGGAAGAAGGCTCGGGTGGACGACATTCGAGAGGGAGCTGCTTATGCAATTTGGGCCTTCGCCCATTATCAACCATCATGGCCAGCTAGCTAAGCTCAAGCAAGATGGCAAGGTGCATGCGTATGTGGAGGAATTTCGATAACTCCAAACCTTGGTGATGGGTTGGTCTGAGGAGGCACTTATCGGCACTTTCATGGATGGTCTAAACCATGGATTGCCAAGGAGCTCAAGTTGAAGCAGCCCACTAGGCTGCAAGAAGCAATGAGGATGGCTGAAATCCTTGAAGAAAGTCATCACTTCGAGAAAAGATACGTCAAGGACCAAGTAGCTAACAAGGTTTATCAACCCTTGTATTCCACGGGGTCTTGGAAAGGAAAGAAGAGGACGTGGACAGCTCTAGCATCAAAAGAGCCAAGGCCTTGCGAGGCCAATGTGTTTGAAAAACTATGCAAGGGTGGGGCTCATTGCTTCGCCATAGTGATGGGCCAAAACCGAGGAGATGAATGGCAAGAAGAGAAGTATAGTGATAGAAATGAGGAGCTGCCCCAAGGTGTGAAGACAGTTTTAGAAAGACACAAGGAAGTATTGGAGGTACCTACTTCATTACCACCAAGTAGGGAATTTGATCATCGCATTGTGCTGAAAGATGCGAGCAAACCGGTGAATGTGCCACCATACCGGTATGCTCACTTTCAAAAGGGTGAGATCGAAAGACAAGTGGAGGAGATGTTGGCTAGTGGCTTGATTCGACCAAGCACTAGTCCCTTTTCATCACCGGTGTTGCTTGTGAGGAAGAAGGATGGAAGTAGGCATTTTTGCACCGACTACCGAGCATTGAATGAGGCAACAGTGAGGGACAGATTTCTCATACCAACAGTGGACGAGATGCTTGATGAGTTGCATGGGGCTCATGTGTTCACCAAGCTGGATTTAAGGGCCGGATACCATCAAATCCGGATGAAAGAGGAAGATACCCACAAGATGGCATTTAGGACTCATTCCGGCCACTATGAGTACCTCATGATGCCTTTTGGGCTATGCAATGCCCCCTCAACTTTCCAAGCGGCTATGAATGCCATATTTAAGCCATTCTTGAGGAAGTTTGTATTAGTATTCTTCGATAACATCTTGGTGTACTCGAAGAATGTGGAGGAATACTTGAAGCAATTGGAGCGAGTATTGATGATCTTGAAGGAGCACCACTTCTTCATCAAGGCTTCCAAATGCGCCTTTATGCAAGAAGAGCTGGAGTACCTTGGCCATATCATATCGGACCAAGGAGTAAAAGTGGACAAGCGGAAGGTGGAAGCTATGGTGGATTGGCCCTTACCCAAGGATGTATTGGCTCTACGAGGATTCCTTGGTTTGACGGGCTACTATCGAAGGTTCATGCAAGGCTATGGATTGATAGCCAAGCCACTTACCTCCATGCTAAAAAAGGAGGGCTTCGAGTGGACCGAAGATGGAAGGAGAGCTTTTGAGAACTTGAAGAGAGCCATGACCAAGACACCCGTCTTGGCCTTGCCCGACTTCAAGAAACCATTTGAAGTATATACTGATGCAAGTGGAGAAGGATTGGGGCGGTACTAGCTCAAGAAAGGAGGCCCATAGCTTATATCTCCAAGGCCTTAGGGCCAATGAAGAAAGCATGGAGCACTTATGCAAGAGAAATGTTGGCGGTTGTGCATGCGGTGAAGGTGTGGAGACCTTACCTCTTGGGAAGAAAGTTCACTATAGTGACCGATCAACAAGCATTAAGACACTTGCTAGAACAAAAGATCGTGACGCCAGAGCAACAGAAGTTTCTTGTGAAGCTTCTGGATTCGAGTATGACATTATATATCAGCCCGGCAAGGAGAATAAGGTGGCTGATGCGTTGTCAAGGAAGGAGGAAGTCCAATGATGTGGACTTTGTATGAAGATGAGGCTGAACATATGGCCTTGAGTGGAGCTGAATGGAGGATATGGGACAAGCTTAGAGAGGCTGTGGAGTTGGATGCAAGGTCTCAAGAGATCATAGAGAAGCTTGAGAGTCCATGTAATGGGGTGATCGGATTCAAATGGCGTGATGGGCTTATCTACTATAAGTCCTATGTCTATGTGCCCGACGTACCAAACCTGAGGAAGGAGATTCTCACTCACTTCCACCATAGCAAAGAAGGTGGTCATTCGGGATGGCTTAGGACCTATATAAGGATCAAGCATTTCTTCTATTGGGAGGGCCTAAAGAGAAGTGTGAAGAAGTGGGTGGCGAAATGTGACGTGTGTCAAAAGGTCAAACATGATATGAAGGCCCCTACAGGTCTCTTGCAGCCCTTACCCATACCGAAAGCTATATGGGAAGACTTGTCCATGGATTTTGTGGAAGGCTTGCCCGCAAGTCAAGGGTACGAAGTGATCTTGGTGGTCGTGGATCACTTAAGTAAGTATGCTCACTTCTGTTGACCCAATTGATGATTTTGATGATTAACAAAACTATTTGAGTATAACAATTGAAGGCTCTAATGATTTTGATTAAGTTTTTCAGATTATAAGTTGATTGAATGATCAAAATCAGGAGTTAAATCTTGTTCTGGATCGAATCTAATGTCTAGGTAAGATTGCAGACATTAGAGTCGACTCCAAGAATCATAGAGCCGACTCCAGTATCTGGCACGGAAGTTAGAGTCGACTCCGAGACTGTGAGAGCCGACTCCAACAGAAAAAAACAGAACGTTGATTTTTCTGGCCCCGACTTAGAGTCGACTCCGGGTCTGTTAGAGTCGACTCCAGAAAAGTTTCTTGTCGACCCCAGAAAAGTCAGAGACGACTCCAGAATTAACGGATTAAAGTGTTTCGAGTTAGAGCCGACTCCAGAAAAGTTAGAGTCGACTCCAACCCACCTTGAACGAAAAATCAAATTGCCAGATCAGCTCTAACGGTAATATTTCTATTTTACTTTATTTCTAACGGATATATTTTGTTGCAAGGTACACTCCAACGGATAGTTTTCTTCCAAAAATGGCTTGAAAGAAATCTATAAAAAGGGAAGACTATCATTCAAAAAGAAGAAGAAAAACAGAAAACAAAGAAGAAAAACGGAAATAGAGAAATCCCAATTCAAAAATCCGAAAAAGAGAGAGCCTGAATCTCAAGAAAAAACCTTCTAGCTCAAATCCACTCCACTCCAAAAAGCTCAAGAGGAATCCAAGGCATTCAAATCAAAGTTTTGGTGGATTTCCCAAATTGGAGAAAGAGGATCAGTTTCTTGCTTTTCAATCCTTCTCAACTGCTTCAACTGTGAAGAATCGGAGCTGAGGCTTGATTCAATCTAGCAAGAGAAGAAGAAAAGAAGAAAGAAGAAAAGCTCAAAAGCCAACCAACTACAAATCAGGCTTTTCTAAACCTTGTTCATTTATTTGATTATTTGCTCATTGAGGAGCTGTGTACTTGAAAAATAATATTTCTTTTGTTTGTGTCTAGTTCAATCTGGGGGATTGAACTAGTGGAGGTAGTCTTACCTCGGTACAAGCTTGGTATAGCTTGTGTTAGGGTTTTTGTGCTGGTGAGCCCGGAAAACCAGCTGGGTTCGTTGTGATCCCGGGAAAACAACAAGTTTGAGTTGTGAGCTTGTAAAACAACTCGGCTGTAATCAAGGAAGATATAGTGTGGACCCAAGTGAATCTTGGGAGTGGACGTAGGTGTTGGATACACCGAACCACTATAAAATCTTTGTGTTTGCCGTGTCTCCTTTATCTCTATCTCTATCTTATTATTCATTTTGTTTTTGCATTGCATTCACTTTCATTCACACTAAGCAAACAAATATTTAAAAGGTTTAAATTTTTTAAAGAACCCAATTCACCCCCCCCCCTCTTGGGTTGTCATCTGGGCCAACAATTGGTATCAGAGCTAGTGCTCATTAGATTTTGATCACACGATCAAGAGCTAAAGATCCAAATGGCACAAGTTGGATCATTTGCTGAAGGTCATTCTACGAATAGACCTCCACTGTTTAATGGTTCAAATTATTCATATTGGAAAGCTAGAATGAGGATATTCATTCAAGCTTCTGATTATGAACTATGGGGTGTTATAATTAATGGACCTAGTACACCCACACATGTTATTGATGGCACTATTGTTCCTAAGCCCGAAAGGGACTGGAATGATAATGATAGGAAGATGGCACAGCTTAACGCTAAAGCCATGAATGTTTTATATTGCTCTTTAGATGCTAATGAATTTAATAGAATCTCCACATGTAATTCCGCAAAGGAGATTTGGGATAGATTAGAGGTTACCCATGAGGGTACCAACCAAGTAAAAGAATCTAAAATTAATATTCTTGTTCATAAATATGATTGTTTAGCATGGAACAATCTGAAACCATTGCATGCATGTATACTAGATTTACAGATATTGTAAATGGTTTGAAAAGTCTTGGTAAGACATATACTAACTCAGAACTTGTTCGAAAAATTCTTAGGTCATTACCAAGATCATGGGAAGCCAAAATGACAGCAATCCAAGAAGCAAAGGACCTCAACACTTACCCTTAGAGGAGCTTCTAGGATCACTTATGACCCATGAGCTGACAATGAAGCAGCATGTAGAGGAGGACACAAAGAAGAAGAAAGTGATTGCCCTCAAAGCTGCAAAAGAAGAAGAGAGCAGCAGCGATGATGATGATGATGAAGAGACTGCTCTCTTAGCTAAAAAGTTTAAAAGATTCATGAGGAGAAAGAAACCCTTCCACAAGAAGAAATTTGGAGCAAAGTGGGAAGGAGAAAAGGATAAGAACAAGGACAAGGACAAAGAAAAAGAGAAAGACCCCTTGACTTGCTATGAGTGTAATAAACCGGGGCACTTTAGGAATGAATGTCCTAAATTAAAGAAAGCCTACAAAAAGAAAAAGAAGGCTTATGTGGCGACTTGGAGTGATAGCGAAGAATCTTCTTCCGAAGAAGAAGAACAAAAGGAAGTCGCAAATGTATGTTTTATGGCGGACGACAACGATGAGGTAAGTTCCGATAACCCTTGCGATGATTTGCATTTGATGAATTATTTGATGCTTTTAATGAACTTGTCGGCGATTTCAAGGTTTTGAAAAAGAAATACAAGTTTTGAAAAATGAAAATTAACTTTCATTAAAGAAAAGGAAGATCTTAATAATGAAGTTAAGAAACTTAAATCTGAAAATGAAATTTTGGTAAAAGAAAAGAATTAATTTCAATGAAAATGATAAACTAAGGAAAAGAGGTTGAAAAACATAAGAACATAGTTGATAAGTTTACCTTAAGCTCAACTAAATTGGACATGTTATTAAATAGTCAAAAAGCAGTTTTTGACAAAGCCGGATTAGGGTATAACACTTTTAGAAAACAAAAATCACTGAAAAATATTTTTGTGCGTGCTGGCCAAAGTAATTTTACATGCTTTAAATGTAATCAAAAAGGACATAAATCTTATGAATGTAAAATTCTAAAACCTAATAAAAACTTAAATATTAAAGGAAAGAAAATATGGGTTCCGAAAGGAACAATTTTGTTGCTACTAACCATGAAGGACCCAAGAAAGCTTGGGTACCTAAACATAAGTTTGATATCATTGCAGGAATGTCTTGTGGCCAAAAGATCAAAGAGAAAGTGGTATCTTGATAGTGGCTGCTCAAGACATATGACGGGTGACAAAGAGAATTCATCACCCTTGAAGAAAAGAAAGGAGGAGTTGTTACATTTGGCGACAATGGCAAAGGCCAAATCTTGGGGTTTGGTAACATTCAAATAACTCCCTCCACATATATTGAAAATGTACTTTATGTTGATGGTTTAAAGCATAACTTAATTAGTATAAGCCAATTATGTGACAAAGGTTTTAAAGTATCATTTGAATCTTCTATATGCACAGTAGCTAATCCCATTGATAATAGCATTGTTGGAAATAGAAATGGCAATGTATACTTGATTGACTTAGACAATTTGTCTACTAATAATCATTGCTTAGTTGCTAATAATGCTAATATGAATGAGATTGGTTGGTTGTGGCATCGAAGATTAGGTCATGCAAGCACACACCTGATTTCAAAACTAATTAGAATGGATTTAGTAAAAGGACTACCTAAATAGATTTTGAAAATAACAAAATATGTGATGCATGTCAGTTTGGAAAACAAACGAGAAGTTCTTTTAAATCTAAAAATGTTGTTTCAACTTCTAGGCCATTAGAGCTACTTCACATGGACCTTTTTGGACCAACTAGAACCACAAGTCTAGGAGGAAAGAAATATGGTCTTGTGATAGTAGATGATTACTCTAGATTCACTTGGGTAATGTTTTTAGCTCACAAAGATGAGACTTTCTCGATATTCCTGAAATTCTTCAAGAAAGTAACAAATGAGAAAAACACTACCATAGTGTCTCTAAGAAGTGATCATGGAACTGAATTTGAAAATCACTTATTTGAAAGTTTTTGCAATGAAAATGGTATTAATCATAATTTTTCTGCACCTAGAACCCCTCAACAAAATGGAGTAGTTGAAAGGAAAAATAGACTCTAGAAGACATGGCCCGTACCATGCTATGTGAAAGTAAACTCCCGAAATACTTTTGGGCGGAAGCTATTAACACAGCATGTTACATCCTAAATAGAGCTTAATAAGACCTATTTTAAAGAAAACACCTTATGAATTATGGCATGATAGAAAACCCAACATTAAATATTTTCATGCATTTGGTTGTAAATGTTTTTTCATAATAATGGTAAAAATAATTTAGGCAAATTTGATGCTAAATCTGATGAAGGAATATTCTTAGGATATTCAACAACTAGTAAAGCATATAGAGTATTTAACAAAAAACTTTAGTTGTTGAAGAATCCATTCATGTAGTTTTTGATGAATCTTTAGCATCAAGTTCCAAAAATTGATGATGAGGAAGATACAAACATTTGAAAAAGATCTTGAAAAATTAATATTGATGTATCTTCAGATCATGAACAAGAAGCTAAAGATAATGATTCACCTAAGGATGATGATATTAATACTAATCATAATGATGTAGATCTACCTAGAGATTGGAGATATGCTTATAGTCATCCCAAGGAATTGATTATAGGTGATCCATCTCAAGGAATAAGAACTAGATCATCTATGAGAAATATTAGTAATCATCTTGCATTTGTATCACAAATTGAACCTAAAACTATTGAAGAAGCTGAAAAAGATAATAATTGGATGTTAGCAATGCAAGAAGAATTAAATCAATTCACTAGAAATAATGTATGGACATTAGTGAAAGACCTAAAATCATTCTGTTATAGGATCAAAATGGGTTTTTAGAAATAAACTAGATGAAAATGGCATAGTAATTAGAAACAAAGCTAGATTAGTTGCAAAAGGATATAATCAAGAAGAAGGTATTGATTTTGATGAAACCTTTGCACCAGTAGCTAGATTAGAAGCCATTAGACTATTACTTGCATTTGCATGTCACATGAATTTTAACTTATTTCAAATGGATGTAAAAGTGCATTTTTAAATGGATTTATAAATGAAGAAGTATTTGTTGAACAACCACCAGGTTTTGAAGATCATGAATTTTCAAATCACGTTTTTAAATTGCACAAAGCTTTATATGGTTTGAAACAAGCACCTAGAGCTTGGTATGATAGACTAAGTAAATTTTTAATTGAAAATGATTTTACAAGAGGAAATGTTGATAAAACATTGTTTTTGAAAAGAAAAGATAAAGATTTACTTGTAGTTCAAATATATGTTGATGACATTGTTTTGGTGCTACTAACAATCTTCTATGTCAAGAGTTTGCTAAGTTAATGCAGGGAGAATTTGAAATGAGCATGATGGGAGAACTCAATTTCTTCCTTGGACTCCAAATCAAACAAAGCAAAGAGGGAATCTTTATCAACCAAACAAAGTACACAAGAGAAATTCTAAAGAAGTTTGGTATGGAATCAATCAAACCCCTCGGAACACCAATGAGTCCTTCATGCAAGCTGGACAAAGATGAAGAAGGTAAGAAGGTTGATCAAAAATATTATCGAGGTATAATCGGATCCCTACTTTACTTAACTGCAAGTAGACCAGACATAATGTTTGCTGTTTGCTTATGTGCTAGATTTCAGTCTGAACCTAAAGAATCACATTTAATTGCTGTTAAAAGAATACTAAGATACTTAAGTGGAACAAAAAATGTAGGTTTATGGTATTCTAGAGACTCAACATTAAATCTGATTGCTTACTGATTCTGATTATGCTGGATGTAAGTTAGATAGAAAAAGCACAAGTGGTGCATGCCAATTCTTAGGAAGTAACTTAATCTCATGGTTTAGCAAAAAGCAAAATTCAGTTGCATTATCAACTACTGAAGCTGAATATGTTGCAGCTGGAAGTTGCTGTGCTCAAATCCTATGGATTAAGCGACAACTTGAAGACTATGGTATCACACTTGATAAGACACCTATAAGATGTGATAATACAAGTGCAATCAATCTAACTAAAAATCCAATTCAACATTCAAGAACAAACACATTGAAATTAGATATCACTTTATAAGAGAACATGTTGCCAATAATGAAATTTGTCTTGATTATGTGAATACTGAAGAACAATTAGCAGATATATTTACAAAACCCTTAAGTGAAGAGAGATTTTGTTATCTTAGAGGAGAATTAGGAGTTTGTGATCCTTTGGAATAATTTTCTGAAACTCTTAAGAACAACTATCTAGATTTCATCAATTTCTTGAAAAATCTCGATATTCAATAAGGAAATCTATCTAGATCTTGATTCATTGTTTCCCCAATTGCTAAGGAACATTTATCTAGAGTTTGATGATTAATTTGAATAGTTTCAGATCCTTGAAACTTGATTTTTTATCTCTGAAACTGTTAGAGTCGACTCTAACAGTTTGTGGAGTCGACACCTTAGTTTTTGATGTTCTGTCTAAGCAATTAGAGCCGACTCCGGCTTCTGTAGAGCCGACTCTAATTCGAGCGCTGACAGACTTTCTGGTTCGAGCCGACACCCAGTTTTCGGGAGTCGACTCTAGGTCGAACTAGGTCAAAAATAAAAAGGCGGAGTCGACCCCAAATCATTTTATCCGTCTCCCAAAACCCCTCCAAGGAGTTCCAAAGCCTTTCCAACCTCCCCAATCTTCTCAAAACCTTTGATTACACATTCCAATCAACTCAATGGCACCCAAGAGGCGCGGTTTCATCGGAGGAGCGTCCGTTCCCACGAGGCGACGCACGATTCGGAGGCAACCCTCGCCATCCTCCTCTTCGGCCACTCAAGAAGATTCCCCTCCTTCACCCTCTTCACCCAAAGTAGATCAACTAGCCGGTAAGACTATCACAACTGGAAGGAAGGTCAACTTTGATTTCTTTGAGTCGGAGGGCTTCTCAATAGGAAGATGTTTAAAAGAAATGGGGTGGGAAAAGATTTGTTCATTAGATATCCCCACTTATCCTGCCCTAGTGAGAGAATTTTACAATGATTTGAGTAGAGGAGAAGGCGGTTTAATCAGTATTGTAAGAGGAACTAGAGTTGTAATAACTGCTGAAATCCTTGGAAATCTGTTGGAAATGCCCACAATTGGTATTATGGAATATCAGCATGATGATAGAAGTGGTGCATTGTCAAGAATGTTAGGGAGGGATGTAACCGAGTTTGAGGAAATTCTTGCTAATCAATTAAATCTGGAAGCTCAGGTTTACACAACATATGTGGAAGAATTTTATTCCCCAAAATTGGTAGATTTGAGTACGTCTCGGAGCGAGACATTCTTTTGATGGATTGTATTATAACTGGAAGGCCAGTCAACCTAGCTGGCATGATGATTGGTTATATGGCAGAGGCTGCTACAAAGAAAAGATCTACACTGCCATATGGTATGGTTCTGACATTGATCTTTAGAAGCCAAGGTGTGCTAATTATGGATAATGAACCCCTAAGGAAAATTAAGGCACACTGACTATTATAGTATTTCTACTATTCATCGGATGGGCTTCAAGAAGTTAAATGGTATCTGGATGAAAGGAGGACGAGAAGAAAGAGCTGAGAGAGATAGAACTGAAGAGGCCAGAGTAGAAGATATCCCTGG